>ATSW01002440.1:0-10107 GCA_000444245.1 Botryllus schlosseri | reverse complement strand
AACCTTTTTGAAAGGTTCTGTGTGAACACGAACGTGAACCTCATGACGTCACGTGACGTCGTATTGCCAATTCCGATATCCAACCCTACATTTCAGTGAAGTGATAGCCTATTTTAATGTAAGTTTACGCCTTAACGGTCTAGGCCAGACCGGACAATGTATTCGCCGTCAGAATATTGCTACGTTGATATTGAACGGAGTGTAAAATGGCTTTATATACTTGCTACCTATATTATCTCATTAACAAGTTATGCAGCAGTAGCCATAGCCAACACCCCAAGGATTTGGTTTTTGTCATACAATAAACATTTGAAATCAAGAATGACCCCGTACGCCTGCTAGATTTTTTGCATCAGACAACGATATCAATTTCATTGATTGGGTGAATAACTGAATAAGCATCATTAGCTAACTACCTATATGTAGAGTATTTCGCTCTTGGTGTTGTGTGATTGCGGGTCAAGCTCAGAGCAGAGAGTCACTAAATAATCACAAACGGAAAGCTGGATATTTCGAGCAAACCTTTGTTACAATGCAAGTAAATTTTTTCAGATTGTCAAGGTGCATGCTCGTTTAGTGTTGATTTTTTTATGCTGCCAGCGCCATGTATAGAGTGGCCCGCAGTTGAAATGCAATAAATTTCAACCAACGATGTTATAATGAAGTGAAAATTGTAATATATGAAAAAGGTTCACAGTGCAGAACCTACCAAGGTTCGTTTGTGAACGTGAACCTCTAAATTTCTGAGGTTCACACACAGAACGCGAACGTGAACTTCACGTTCACACCATCCCTAATAACAAGAACGACCGTGATGCTTCCGTTCAGGAGTTGTGTTTTAACCGTTTGGGTCGCCAGTTTCATTCATTGCGAGTGTGTAGAGTGGACACTGTCCATTGCCTGTCTTACGCTGGCATCCAGTTACGCTCTGCTTTACGCTTCTCAACGCGACTTTTCAGTGTATTTGTCACGGTGATACATTGGCACACGGGATTGCGGTGATCGACAATTATGTATACTTAATCATCCCTGATTGTCTACTGCGCGATTATGATGCGTGTTGGAGCTCGGAATTTCTACTTGCATCACACCATTTGTCACATTGGTGGACGGCACAAGTTAGAATTGAACGCCTCAACATCCTTGACATTGTAGTGTTTATCGACTTCCGCTTCCAGCAGCTGTGCTTGTGAACTTGCCATGATGACCAAGTGCAGCGCCCTGCATATTTTTTTTGTAATTCATCGTGTGACCTTACCTCACCGATCGGCGGGTTTAAAAATAATGCGATAGCTTTATTGCTGGAAATTCTATTGCATATCAGTGGCGATCAAGGTTACCTGAAGGACGGGGAATAAGTTTCGGGATATTACGCTTAGAGAGTAGCTGCAGTTTTTCGAGCTTTCGATTGTTTTCGGTAGCTGGCAAATTGAAAAAAAATCCGCGCCTTACGTTAAATCAGTTGAATTACCCGAATAACGTGTGTAGTGCAAATTAGAACATTCAGTGCACAGTGTCTTGGTTGTGCGAAGGCGGCATTTTGCTACCTCTGTCTACGTCACTGATCACGTTCATGAGCTTTTTCCGTGGGATTGAATGAAAGGATTATGATATAGAGAAGCCAACTCAAGAGTTATATTGCAAAGTTGGAAAAGCTACTCCAATCCTCTCCGATTTATTCTGATATCGATTGCCAAGTGGTCGCATATGCGCTTATGGACTATGGGACTAAGGTACATTGTGCACGCTCCTGTTTGTAATGCAACAGAATTTTAGATTCCATATTCTAAAACGCGCATTAAATCCATGATTTGCATGCATGCAAGAACCGGTATATAAACCCACTCGTTCATCACCTGTTTCACAGCGATGGTCACACGCTTCGTGATAAATACCAGCGGATGTTGGGTATGCATAGCGAACGCTTTTAGCACGAACAATCGAACATCATACATTTAACCCTCGTATTCTTGTCAGTGTGCTCTCAATCTCTGTGATCTCGTCGTCAGCATTCGTCCCGCTTGACCGGAGCCTACCACGTCAGCCTATTGTTCAAGTTGAATTGAAATCCTACAATCGCGGATTGACCTGACCTTAGAATTTCGTTAAGGCGTTTTGTAGCTCAAGGCTTAGTGGTCGCGATGTACTCCACGCACCAGACGTAAATAGATAAAGCACTTGTTTCGGCAAAAAAAAATGCAACAGAACAGGAATAAAATACAGGGCAATGAACACGTAATCGCGTGGTTTGATGCTAGGCAGCATGATGAATGTGCTGTGCATTGTGCATATTCATCGAAGCGGTTTCCCTTGCATATCCGACTTCTGCGCGACATCTTCATACCGATCCTTGCTTTGCGTCGCGTTGACCGTAAAGTAATACATCCCACAACGGGTGTGCCATAGCAGTCTTTCATTTAGGTGTGTACGGCGGGGGCTCCATTGATTCCATAGATTCCGTTACTCCGTTTGGGTTTTGGACGTGCTGTTGACACGGAACTATGATACGACTGTTGGAGGTCTGCGCTTGCGTTGGAGTCTGTGGGTAGGATGGCGGGGAAAGTTCGCCTTTAACACTTTTCGTGAGTCCGCACGATTCTAATTCGTCGTACGTCGGCGGATCAGCGCATACCACATTCGTAAGATCGGGTTCGAATGCCGCCCTTGCTTCAGCACCTGATAAGTTAAGGTCACTTCGTGAACGCACAGCCTTATATTGATTTATACACGCCGGCAGAGCGCAGTTATTTATAGCGAGGCTTCTTCCTGAACCAACGCCAAATCAAAATGTTCTGGGTTGGGTCAGCTGCTAGAGATCAGCGAGGCGACAATAGCGGCTAAATTAATACTCACATCGTCTTTGTCTCTCTCGAAGTATCATCATTCGCCTCTTGCGCACTGACCTCGCGCCGCTTATGAAAAGGCAAAGTAATATCGCGACCACAGCAACTCCCATTACGTACGCTTGATATGAACTGAAAACGGAAGATGATTCGTTATTAGCCGAAAGGTAACGGGATAACAACGTCGATGAGTTATATGCTGTTATGTTCATTGTTGACACAAGCTGCACCGTGGCCTATCTTTATTAAGAATCGCAATCGTTTTCGCATAAAATACCACTTGAATTAGGATACAAAGCGAAACAGAAATAGATCCGAGATTGTTCGATTCGTCAAGCGATCACTAATCCAGTCGGTATNTTTCCAAACGATTACGATAATTGACCCACTTCATAGTAACGTGTCTCACCCCGTGTCCCATCCTGACGTGTGATGAAGATGGAAGCCCGCGTCCTTTAATACGTCGCAGCACATCGCACCCTGTTCGAGTTCGATGTACGGCGCTGTCACTGTGCCAGAGCAACAGGCGTTTCTAATGCTGTCCGATGCTTCATAAAGATCTTTTCGTAAAAAGAAGGCATCGTCGCAGCNTATTTCCGTTCGAAAATCATGGCAAATCACTGCAAACTTTTCCATAATTGATTGTGGTTGATGCACACAATGAACTAGTACGTTACTTGTGATNGAAAACTGTAAACAGAGAATTTAAATTTAGCACAAGAACCGGCAAATCGGTCTNCTAATGCTGCCACCCCACAGCGTTCACAACAACCGCCTAGAACCGTCTCTGAACCTACTTTATTATGATTCGCTCTACCAAACAACGCAACGCTCCATTGAAATTCTTGTAGTCACGTGACAGTGACGTCACATTATTTGATAAACGCTAGCCTCTGGGAGTTACGCTATATCTGTCAAAACAATCTTCTACCTATACATTGTCTCGTTTCGAAGTTGCCTTTTTATAACGCACGGTACAGTTTTGTGCTGTAACTGCCGCACACTGTGCTGTTCATCGCGTTTTCATAATAAAGCCTTCGCTTCAAGTCATGTATTTAAACGATCGTCTTTCTACCGAGCNGATCAGCTGATAGAATGTTGTCGGTTTCGTATTTCGCCGCCGCTTGAAATGTCTGCGGCATTCGACCGGTCCACACCGCTCTAAACCAGCGCGCGTAGCAGCTGCAGTTGCTTAGCGATGGNACTTACGGCAGATCGCCCGAGCCATCCACGNCGACATTAACGTTTCTTATGAATATTCTGGTGTTAACTCGCNGTGCGAAACACTTCCNAAGCAACCATTCGACCTTATCGACTTCCCTGAACAGGCTGTCACGTAAAATACNAACTCAGCTCTTGGGCGTTGTAGGTAGATGTAGCACAGACCCTGCGCAAATATTGAACGGATTAAATACCTCAAATTGACATTGTGCTTCTTTCGCTTCAGTGACTAGTTACTAATTACAAGGCCGTCAGCCGCGGTGCAGCGTCTGCTAGTTAGGTCAATGCAGCGAACTAGATACCCTTCCGTATATTGTTTGAAGGTAATGGGAGCATTAACGATTAAAGCCCCTACGTTCAATTTCGCCACTGTTAATTCTCTTCGCANCCAACCTGTCGGCTTTTCTTTCAAGTTATTTTGCTCCGTGCCTACCAAATCAAGCGGTCATTCAGTTCACTCATTACGTGCCGTTGCGTAAAAACCCNGGCTACATTTTCGCGGCGAATCATNACCGANCTAACAGGATATAGCGCTCATACANAGCTATTTTNGCACCCGGCGCAGCCATTGTTGCCTATGTACTGTACGTCATGCGCTTTTGCATGTTTTGATCCTCGGCTCTGCNCACTGCAATAAATAGCGCACCAACGCAGCACTATCTCCNCATCCACGACAATTTCCGTTGCTTGAATAGCCACGGGATATTTTTCTCAGTCAGAACACCGCGTTGNTCTCAAACTCGCTGTGTTCGTGATTACATTGACGTAATGTGCTGTAATGTCCTGAACTTGTTGAGGTATAATTTATATAATATCGAACGCTAAGTTACTAGCGAATTAGCGATGCAGCATCGCTGAAACAAGCTTGCCATGTGCAATGCATGGCATTTTCCCTGAAGTAAATAGCGCCCGCCTTTTGATATAATGAAATTAAGACTGCCTTTCGATGCGTACACTCATCAATTTGAGAGTTGCTCCAGCACTTGGATGACTAAAATTNATTACGCTATCGATTTTCTGGACCGCATTGTTAATTTATAGACGCCGTGGCGTTGCATTGAAGCTTTCCGCCTAGCCATCTGTTATTCCCTCGCCTGTCTTACAACTGCTGGAGTTGATTTCAGTTCGTGCGCGTGTTGGTTATGCTCCTTATTTCCGGCTTAACTCTGCGGCATTCGCTGCTGTTCAAGCCTACCCACGCTGTGAACGCTTTGGTGAAGACAGCCATTGCTCTCNCCTTATTGAATCTCATNTGATTCACGCACTAGATTCGAAACAAGCTCGTAGGTAACATGCGTTTCTGTAGTTGGGAAGCGAATGACTGCAAGTTACATCACCCACCGTATAACCGATGCCTCATTAAGGCGTCATCATCATCAAAATATTGAAATCTGCTCAACCTGTTTGCATTTGCAATTGCGGCATATTTGTAGATGCTTGTACTACGCTATGAATTTATCTGCTAGCGATACCAACTGTACAATTCTATCTGTTAGCTCTATANAAAGTATCAGTTTGCCAATNAATATCAATGCTGATACCGANAGGAGTGATTGTGTAGTTTCATCGGTCGATGAATATTTCATGCCCGCAAGGTAATACAGTNTTCGGGAATACCNATTTCCCCCGACANACANANTGAGCGCTTTCTGTNGTCGCCTAATTCCTGTATCTGCATTGGAGCCAAGCTTACCCAAGCAACCGCACATAAAATTAGCGAAATACTGATGTAGTTCTGTCTTCAGATGATATCCTGGAAGCTTACAATCTTATCAAAGACATCGACCCTTCCACGCCGCAAGAGTACATTTTGAAAGGAGTGGTAAACGCATCCCTNGGACAGGAGCAAGGCTCGGTAATTATGCACTATCCGTGTGTAGCCGCAAACTGCCCGTGCTGTCTAACGGCGAAGCCCATCTGTCCGCGTTGTTGTACGTTTGAATTTGATGTTATGGAAAATATTTGCCTCTTCATCGAGAGAGACCGCAGCGACCACACGACAAACAATTTTCAAAATATTGATTCCGATAGACATGTTTTCCTACACTCCTTTCGTTTCAAACTATCCACCTCATTTTCAAGATAATCTTCCCCGCTATCTGTTGATACAATCGCGATGCCCCACTATTATAGCCGAATCTCCCGTCAATGCCGCGGGGCGATATCTTTGTTGTTATTTTCTCGCCGTTTCTGGTCGTTCTCGGCTCTTTGTTGTGAAACAGAACGCCCGTCACGTGACTTGAAAAGCGTTGTTATTTTTCAGAGAGAACACTTGAAGATCGCTCAACAGTACTTTCAGCTCGTCGGAGGGTCGGCGAGCGAGTGCGGTGAGCTTTTGGCGGGTTATTTCGGTCGCTCGCAATGTCGCTAATCCGTTGAAAACACGATGGGTTTAAAAGATTTACGTTATCACCCGCGCATGGCTGGCTGTGGTCCCGAAACTGATATAGAGAAACAGCTAATGTTTGCTTAATAGTAATAATCAATGTCTCTTGCGTGAATATGAGGCGCGAAGGCTTCATAGGTGGTCAAAGTTATCATTGTTGGTGCCCTAATAGAATCAACATTGAAATTCTCTAAAGGAGCCACGACACGAATAATTCCTTGACAAAATAAAAAACATATTTGAGTATCGCCCGATATCGAGATTATATTCGAAGCCGATATTTCTTGAAATCCCAACGCCGGTGCGGATACGAGATTTAAAAATGAACTTGCCCTAATTGCGTGGTTTGGACTTGCCTATTTCTGCCTTATGATTTTGTTCCTCATTTCGCCATGAGCTCCGTCTCACTAATTGCGGGCTTTGTCTTACTGGACGGTCGGGTCTCTTAAGGCAATTGTGACGTGTCATTGCGAAACCTCTTTTGTCCAATCCGACCAATTATCACCCGGGAAAGTATGGTATCCGGTGCACTTACGATTCCGCTTTTCACAGTGCTGGATGTTCCCATGTGATAAAATTGAAGATATCAAATATATGCTTGCTGTAACTTTCTGGTCGTGCAGTAATCATCGCATTCGGACTTGAAAATCGTAAAATTTGGCCAAAAATCGAAAATCGCCAAAATATTGACAACTTCGACTTTTCGATTCTGCGTCTGATGTACCCTGTTTATCTCACTTCCAGAAATAAGCCGTTAGTGTTATTACAATCCAACTCTATTGACTTTTGTTTACCACTTATTTGGTGCCATGGGCTTATTCATCGCTCCGTATGATCGCGCATAATTCATAACAAAAACAATAAGATATACGGTGGTTTGCTTTTTGTAGCTACCAACAAAATACACAACTTGATATCTGTAAGCCGTAACCGCACACCATAGAAAGCACCGACTTCGTGACTTCGAGATGTTATTTCACTTCGTCGTCTACCTACATGTTCGTGACGAATTTCCAACGCATTGCAAATGTTTACAAAGTATCGCGGTTGTCTGTGAAATAACCGAACGTGTTTACTGTTCAGGCATTCAGGAATGGTATGAGTGAATTCATAAAACTCCCAAACATCTTTCGAGAATTGCCAGTGCCGGGGTGGCAAAAGCCGTTTGTGACCCTCCAGTTGTGGCGTCGAGTATTTTACGTTAGTACCGCACTTGGCGAGATAGCGTAGTGGTATAATCCACGGCTGCAACACCAATGGGTTACTGGTTCGCGACCGAGGTCGACTTCAGAATTACTACCCAAGTGTTGGAGTTTTATCTGGGCTCCTCCTCGCCATGTGATCCGTGTAAGAAGTGTCTTACAAAAGCCCAGAAGTGGGTCATGCTACAAGTCGGCAGATACGGAATAAATATGAGGAATATCGGCCTGGTGTAAATGACCATTGCAATCGAAAAACACTATGAATGCCACAAACAAACCGTTAATTACGTAACATTCTATCTGTCGATTCATCGAAATTTCTCGCCCCTACTAGCTTCTATTCGGTTTTCGCCCGTCGGTACCATCCGTTTGCGGAAGATTGCTGTGTAATATGGTTGATTTTTCAACCCTGCGTAGCTTTCAATTCGTAGCGGGTTCAATTCTAGATCGCGACACTACCACTGGCGAAGTCTAGTCATTGCGTTAGCAGTCACATTCTGCCCAATATACCTGGGTCATTCTTGAACCAAAATGTATCTCAGTCTTCAAAACCGGTATAATGAGTGTATGCCCTTTTATCCATATCACTTGCCAGGCTCTCGGAACAAATGAACTCGTCGAGTGAGCACTGAGCAGTCTGAGCACGACCTCAGGGAATATACCAATTAAGTAACGAATGGGGCGAGGGTAGTCTCGGCCCGATAATAGAGCTTCTTGAGTATGAACGCAGTGAAATTGATTACTTCGCGGTCGATTAGGGTTACATTTCTATCTCTGGTTTCGCAGGCAAAAAAACGGATCAAGATCTTGCTTTCGACTTATTCGTCATCGTCTCAAACATGTCAGTTACAAGACTACACATTAACTGTTGGCTTGCACCTTGTGTGCTTCCCAGTAAACTACACTGATTAGTCAATTGGACCAGTAGTGTACTGTATATGCAGAGATATATAAATGTCCCTGTGTATATGTACTGTACAGGTCATCACTAACGCCGACTTTGAAACTAGTGTCTCACTATTGAACTGGCCAGTTCGCGGTTAAAACTGCTGGATGGATATTACTTCGGGTTCGGGTTATTCAGAGAGTTTCGTAAGTTACCCCATTCTCTCGCAGACTATTCATCGCGCCTGCCTTTGTGTGAGTCGACTCCTTGCGGTGTTGATTTCCAATTCGCGTGTTACCTTTATGACAAAATACCACCCGTCTTGGAATTTGTTGTTACGCGCTGCGGCGTTGCGTAATCGCTTGCTACGCAAAAATGCGAGTGATACAGCACATTTCTGGGGAAATGCGCGCGGCTTAGGGTTTCATGATCTCATGGTTGTCTAGCAGAGTTCGTGTGCTGCAAAACCGAAGAGACGCGCCTAAGCTTTTAATAAAGATAAACATGGTCGGCGCGAACGCGCACGGGTCGCTGAACTGCTAAAAATAGAGCTATGAAATCGTCCTCAACTAGACATCTGTTGACATCGTACCCCTTACTGGTATTGTATTGTATATCTTGAATTTCAAAATCATCAAAAATTCCAACTGAGAACGGTCAATATTGCCACAAAGAAACCAATCTCAAACCCATTTCAGTAATCGTGATGCCCATTTCTTTGTACGATTTCACTGGCAAGTCTATTTGTTACATGATAAAATCAGTAATGAATTTGGATTCTACCTGATGAACTGCAGAAGTAGGCTCAACTTCAAACCGCTTCAGTAACTAGAATGTCAAATGTAAGCTATACGCGAATTTGGTCGAATTTAGTTATGCCGAGTGTTAATCAAAGTAGTTATTGCTGCTCGATTAGAAGTAGAATTAACATCATAAATGTCTACTCACGTACAAGTATAGGTAACAATTTCCAAGTAAACATCGTAGACTTAGTGTAGCCTGAAAAAAAACTGAAATCTACATCTGGTTATACTTCCGAACTGACTCTTTCTATGTTTAACGGTGATCTATTGATTTGAATATGTTTGGTATTATATAACACAGCACACATAGGAACGGGAACGATAGACGTACAAACAAGGAATGCCCCAATCTAAAAACAAGGTTCAATCCTGGCACCTTTTTTTTTCTGGGATCTTGCAGATCAGTGTGTGTATGTGACGAAACGGGAACTGCGCACATTCAAATAAGGAATACACCTAACCGAAAACCAGGTTGTTCCCGGCAAGCATTTGGAATGTAGCGCAGACGCTTGTTTGTTTACTCTCTCGAATCCGCGATTGCGGTGCAATTTCTCTCTTCTGTCATATATACGTCACTCGCATTGTATGCCGCATAGACGTTTTGTAAATTCCGTTATTGCACTATCATAGAATACGCTAATATTCGCGTCCGCAGGCAAGATACCTCAATGATAATATCAAGGGTATGTATATTATACATGCGAATTATGGAGTGTGCTCACTGATCACTGTTCAGTTTCTCGCGCGTAGCCCGTTACCTTGGCTG
>ATSW01002439.1:0-11627 GCA_000444245.1 Botryllus schlosseri | reverse complement strand
CATGACAGTCTGAGGTCCATCATAACTCCCAAATATTTTACAGATTCTACTGGTTTGATCTCGCTGTTGGAAATGGTAACAGACAACTCCTTGCTATAATTGCTTCGTGATCGGTCGAAGAGGATAATTTGAGTTTTTTATGGGGTTTACTGTAAGTTTGTTACAAGTCATCCAGTTACAAATTTTTGGGAGTTCTTTATTGAGCAGAAAACAGAGATTGGTAGTGGAATTTGCACTAGCTGTGAAGCAAGCATCGTCTGCAAATAATGTACAGTACAATTTAGTAAGAACGGCAACGGCGGGGAAGAGGAGTCCAGATAAACCTCCCACGGGAATCGAACCCGGTGCGTCAGATTGGGGGCGTTTATCGTAACCACTACACTATCTCCCCCACCAAAACCCAATGTAACTTCGTGTCAGTCGAATATATGTCCGTATAAATGAGCATAGCCGTCGCATTACACGTAATTTTTTTCTCAAAAGCACATTTTTTGTGTGTCGCGAGTGTTTTATAATTTTTCCAGTGTGTCACAAGCAGACATTTTGGAACCATTATGACCTACCCGCACCTCGGAAATATGGTCTTTTTAAGTAAATCCACCATCGATCAGAGTTATGTGAATAAATATTCCGTTTATGTGTCTTCTTTTTTCGGATTCGTAATTATCGAGGGGCGAAAATTTGTGTCGCGATGACTCGAAAAAGGTTGGGAACCACTGTCGTAGCATATAAATATATAAGCAATTTTGGTGTCGGTGCCATAACACCGCTTAAGCTTGGATCGCAGGTGTTCGGTAAGAGAACAATTCAATTGCGTACTTTTAGGCTGCCATAAAATGCGCGCTACACGCATTCAGCAGTTGATCTTGATTTAGAGAGCTCTTCTGATCGGTGCAAGGTCCACTATCAGTAACAATGTAGCATCAGATGATACGACGCAATTATGACAATTAGGATTGTTGCATTATCGAATTTAAAAATGGACTGGCTAACGACCGATTTTGCGGCTTCGTTTCGCTTCGCTGAGGCTTTATTCGAAATTGTTCTGTGGCAACGACTGTAGGATTTCTGGCAATGCAAAAGTCATTATTCATAGCGCAGAATTTACTGAATCTGGTGTCTTGATCGAATGCTACTGAGGAGTGAATGCCTTGCGTCATTCCACAGAATCGAATTCCTCTAGATGAGCTCCAATCAAGATACAGAGGAGGTTTGATGGCACCAAGATATCAATTTTTCAATAATCTGATACAACTAGACACCATTTTCCTTTAAAAATAGCCTGGACGATTTATCGCCATGCGTGATATTTTGTTTTGTCAGCACCGTTGGAATCCGTATGATTGGGCCATATTCATATAAAGAAAAAGATAGCGTAATGATAGATTCATATAAAGACAAGCTAGGGTAATGGTTAAGCGTCCGGCTTCTTGATCGGTAGGTCGTGGGTTCGATTCCCGGCCGGGTCAGACCAAAGACCTGATTAGTAACACTGGTATCTATGCCTTTCCTGCTTGGCGCCCATGCATTACTGGGAAGCATGGAGGGGTGGTGCATGACTTTGAAAGCCGTAAAGGCTATATCTGCACTTCCTTGTCCAGCAGCATATATGCACATCATGCACTCATGGTATGCATAAGCGCAGATCGTGTGTGTGTGTGTGTGTGTGTGTGTNTCATGAGTCGGTGTATATGCCGCAAAAACATCAAGGACCAAAAAAATAAACTACGTCATATAAATTTAATATCCATATCCATCTATTGGNATTACGGCGGAAATTTCCAAGTTATGTATGGTATACTAGTTGATGGAGGAAATTATTTCATTCGTTCTAAGTTCATGGGGCGTCCTGTGTTTGTGGTATTCACGATACTTTTTGGCTGCAATAGCTATTTACACCAGACTGANTTACTTTATTTGATTTAGTATCTGCTGGATTGGANCACGGCCCAATTCTAGTCTTTTTAAGTTACCACCTACGATAATAAGATGACCAGGGGGGAGCTGTACATCAAATGCCCCTGAAATTGCATTAGTCTGGTATTTTTCTGTTGTGAAATTCGTTACTGAGAGCAAACCGTCATTCATCATTATGACGTCATCGCGATACCATAACAACGAGATGCCTTGTCAATCAGAGGAATTCTTCGTTTTGATGGTAAGGCCGTTTTGCGGTATGGGATTTTACCCGTAGTTGATTGAGATGGTGTGAAGCGGTAGGTAATAGATGGCAGATATCTTACAGCTCAGCAATTCTTCACCCTCTGATTCAGATCAGCGCCCGACGCAGTTTTAAACACTTGGGCAGCGCCGGTATTACCGTTAGGCGTTAACTAAGACTAAATACGACATTTAGTTTGTGATATAAACCAATNGTATTATTTTTGTATGTTCTATTAGATATGATACGGAAATATTTTATTTATTTATTTATGAAAGCACTATTAGCTCACCTTGGCAACTGATGTTCCGATGGCAACTGCAGATACATCTACAGCTCAGCAGCAGTGTGTGGCTATACCGGTGCAAGTATCTTCGCAAGGAGTTTTGCCATCGTCTAATCCATTCGAAAACAAGAAGATATACCAAAATGCGTTATTTGCTTTTGGTTTTGTAGAGGTTACGCTTGGGGGAGTTCTTGGAATTCTAACAATCATTACTCTGGCCGTAGCACAAGGCCCGGACTACCACTTTGGAGGATCAGTCTACTGCTTCTTTGGAGACTTCATAACCTATGTCGCAGGGGGAATTTGGTGCGGGGCGTGCAGCCTGTTAAGTGGCGGCCTTGGCATATTCTCCAAATTCAAGCCAACAGCAAAAGTTTATGTCGCTAACATGACACTCGCAATAATGGATGCCTATCTTGCGTTTGTCGGAGTTATTTTATCTGGAATTGCTGCTCGGTTGTCGGTGTGCAGTATCGTTTTGCGACAGCTTCACATTGCTGTCGCATGCATGTGTTTCGTCGTAATGCTGATAACAATAGTACACTCCTCACTGTGTTGCAAATGCATATGTTGTGACGAAGACGGCTTGACTGAACCAGAAAGCTCGACTTCGCAGCAAAATGTCGAAACAAAGATAGCGGTAACAGTTCCAGCACCAGAGCTCCCTAATCCGACGGAAAAGCAACATGNGAGTATGCAAACACAGNACCATGCAGTGGATCATAAGATAAATGACAACGACCTCGCCATCAATGTCCACGACCTCGCCATCAATGTCCACGCTAATCTAATGCANGGGCACGTTGGTACAGTGGTTGATCCAGNTAAACGAAACTCCGTCGCTCAAGCGTNTCTGCATACCGCAAAAATTCATGCTGAAACGTAGCGAAATGTGTTTTTATGAAATAACTGGACTTNCCCATGACNCCAAATGCACTGTATCATCAATAACCCTCACGACAAATTTCTATAGAGCTTTTTGCCTATGTCTGTGTTTGTATCGTGGAATCTCAATGTGATTTCTGAAAGGGTAATAGTTCCCACAGACGGACTAAAAAAGCTACCCACCGCTTCTAGGAGGGGAGCACAGTGAACTTGTTTTTCGTTTTATAACCACCCACATGTGTGGTGGAGACGGAAAACAATATTATTGGGTGAAGAAAATTCAATAAATCCTTGTGATCGTCGTGAATGAATGCATTCGTATGAGATGACCTCAAATTNTTCAGAATTGTGTTGGTAAAATTCGGTTTCCTTGCATTCCTGCTCTTCAAACTTTTGANAAACATGTNAGTTTATTAAACGGTGCGATTTTCCTGATTCCGTCTTCAGTGTACTTGTGCTANGAATCTGTCAGGGTCGGCTCGTGGAAGATTAGGAGCGAAGACAAGCTATCATCTATTTCGTATTCAAGCTATCATAATCATGCAAAGGTTCANGCAGTCCGTAAACTCGAGATTGNTTTACTGTGCTTTCGGTGATCGATCCCTTGATTCTTGTATAATACCAGGAANGAATTTTAACAGTAGGCCTACGAAATATTTTCGCGNGAGTTAGAGCCCATGGCCTATNTTCATNGCCCTACTGCATGAATTGTGCTCAAACATTTTTATTATTTGATTCTGAGAGTATACTCTTAGTATAAACATTTTTATTATTTGATTCTGAGAGTATACTCATAGTATGGTCAAAAACATTAGTAAATACGACCACGATTAGTNAAGGACTTGTATTGTTTCTTCAAGCTGTATGCCGATGGTAGCCTATACCAACTGCAGCAGAAGACACCGCATTCGCTATCGANATTTTGGTTGTTCGATGTAGNAGAGAAAGGAGTGACAGGCGGCCCTGTTCCTCGGCACTTCAGGTCAAATACAGTGCAATATAGTTTTGCCATACGTCCTAATTTCCTGGCACATGTTGAGAATTCCTTTGTTAAAACCACCGTTAGAGATTTACGCCTGAATTCCCGGGATTCTCTATAACAGTGGTTCTCACCGGGGGTCTGCGAAGCATTTTNAAGGGGTCCGTGAAACCTCTTAATTTGACAAATGACTNNTAACCGAATTTGTATTTGTTTTTTTAAATTAGGGAAAGCATGAGACAGTTTTGCTTCATAATTGCTAAAACCTCAGAACTTACATATTCTAATTATAATATAGTCGTCTGATATACAATATCCTACTGTGCAAACTAATTTTAATTGCCAAATTGCCAATAGCCTACCGAAAATCCAGATTTGTTCCTAATCTCTACCAATGAAGGGACAGAAACCTCGCCATGTAATCCATTTTCTCCTGTGTTATATATAACTATGACTATAGGCCTACCATTCCAGAATATCTTCAAGATGAGCTGCTAGAGAGAAATGACTAGGCTGGACGTTATATGTTCATTAAATATTCTGCTTCTCAATTTTGGTGCCATATATTTTGCGATCATACCCAAAGGTGTCGTCGGAAGCGTTACGCGTTAATATTATACATTCGCCACCACCTAAATTTGTTACAAATAGTTTAGGCACTCATCCATATCAAATTTAAGACGGCGATTATCAAGTCAATAAATACTGCTGCAAAATTCGCTTCGAAATAGTCTAGCAAATTTTTACATATAGTATGATGTTATTTCACGAAAAGTCATTTTGTGGCTGTTTCTCACAAGCCTACAGTTAATATTTGCAGAACACAGAGACGTTTGCACGATAATTGGGCTAATGTGGAACGAAATTTGGAGGGGGTCCGCGGGGATCCGTGAAGGTCCAAAAGCTGTCCTCAAAGACAAAAAGGTTGGGAATCACTGTTCTACAATCACTTCGTAATGACGGTCAATCGGTTGCCAGTTTATCCTACAATTATAGAGGTCGCCGACATTCTCGGCGCCCAGCAAGCGTCGGTTTTGAATCCATCGATAAGTCACTTCATGCGTCTTACGACAGTCGCGCAGAATATAGGCCTACCTACATACCAACCAACCTACTCATTATGCATGAATTATATCTTTAATCGAGTGTCAGAGCTGTCATTTGTAAAGACGTGCTGTGACTGTAATGGCCAAAGTAACTTCGTTCTGTTACGCGTCAGTTGACCAGGACTCATGTTGACATTAGGTAGGCCCACGTCGTTGTAACATTGCCGCAATGGGTTTCGACTAAACTCAGATGCGTGGAATTTAGGCCATGTTGTGGCACAATCAATATCGGTTGCATTAAATCGAATAGGCTCGCAAAATCATTTTAGCTTTCACGCGACACCAATCCTAGCGAGTGACTTTTTCATCTTCACCTTCAAATCAAGCAGCTTAACCTGTTTGAGCAGATAACGTCGCTACCTTCGAGCCAATACACATTTCAACGTGAGACAAGTTTTGGTGTTGGTAATAGTAGTTTATGTAATCATTACGTGGCCTTCTATTGCACCCGCGGTCGTTGGTACGTCTTTCTTCATTTGTCGAGATGCTGTATGTTGTAGACCTAGTTATCGCTACTATTAAAGTATGTAGGCTATGTAGTAGGTCTACTTAATAGGGATGGTGTGAACGTGAGGTTCACGTTCGCGTTCTGTGCGTGAACCTCAGAAATTTAGAGGTTCACGTTCACAAACGAACCTTGGTAGGTTCTGCACTGTGAACCTTTTTCATATTACAATTTTCACTTCATTATAACATCTTTGGTTGAAATTGATTGCATTTCAGCTGGGGTTCACTATATGCATGCCGTTGGCATAATGAAATAGTNAACACTAAACGAGCACGAGCATGCATCTTGACAATCTCANATAGGCTACTTAGTGAATCTTTACTGTGAGCTTGACCCGCAATCACACAACATCCAGAGCGAAATACAAGACATGTAGGTAGTCGGCGAATGATGCTTATTCACCCAATCAATGAAATTGATATCGTAGTCTGATCTAAAAAATATAGCAAGCGTACGGGGTCAATCTTGATTTCATGCTTCTTATAGCATAAAACCAAATCCGTGCGATTGGGATGTTGGCTTCTGCTGTATAACTTGTTAATGGGGTAATATCGGTAGCAAGTAGAGAAACCCGTTTTACACTCTGCTCAATATCAACGTAGCAATACTCAGACGCCCGATACATTGTTAGGTCTGGCCTAGACCGCTATGGCGTTGATTGTCCCAGTTCATACACTTGGCGACGTTTAGAACGTCAATATGTATGCCTACTTTAGCATTGTGGCATTATGTGGCCCGAGTCGTCGCTAGGTATTGTGTACATATTAATATAGGCTATCACTTCACTGAAATGTAGGGCTGGAATTAGCAATATGACGTCACGAGGTCCGCGTTCGCGTTCACACGAACCTGAACCTTTCAGAGGTTCACACCATCCCTAGTACGTAGGTCGACGCACCTTGTCATTGGATATAGGGTACAAGTGAGGACACAAGTCAAATCCTGATATAATCAAGTCAATAGTCCCTCAAGACAGCGTATGTCTAGTTTGGTCCGCATTATAACCACCCGATAGCAGTGTTCAGGTATCACTCTAGCTAGTCACTAAACAAGTCGCTAACATTGACGCCCAATTCCGAGAAGGCAAAAAAGCGCACGCTGAGTTCATACTTATATTGAAACATCCTCCATTCCAATCGTCCGCGTTTTCAGTTNAATGTTGTGTATTCCTAACAACGCATACTGAGGACCAACGCCCGATTACGANAGAAACAANAGGAGCATAGAAATAACCAAGCTTATATCGTCGTCANAGACACTGTCTTAGCGGTTAATATTTTTTGTATCGGCCAATAATCTATTTGCCAATTCCATTACTTGCGAATAACGATGTTGCTAGAATANGCTCCCTATGATCTGCAATAAAGTATTCAAGTGAAAAACAAGGGCATGTGATTTTGAGGTAACATTTAGGGAATAATTTGACTGGTCCGGCCCGCGACGCCAGCTGAGTTTAACACCCCTGCCGTACACGATTTTNAGTAAAATAAAGTTTGTATATACAACATAATTTGCTTTATATTTGCGAATATGTGAAACAAAGAGATCNTATATGTATATATATGATACTGTAGTAATGTTGGGTCATATGTTGTAGGCATATTTTCCTCAATCACTTGAATATTCTCGCTTATATAGCACACTACATTCGCACTGCGATCAATCAGTTGACGGGCTGTTTTCTTGACATTTCATATATCACGCTTGCGGAGGTGACGTTAGAATCATCACCTCTCGGTCATTGTAACATACCCCTCTGCAGCAAAGTGCAGCGTGTACGATAGTGATTATCATGGCGATAAAACCTGCTACGGCAAAANTCGCATGAAGTCCAGTTACTGATTCACTGCAAATACTCGACGCTGCCGCCCCGATTCCAGAAATAATTACGCCCACAGACATTACGACGGAGGTGATGATGGCCATCGTCATATTTGCAATATACATGCATCTTGATGGCTTCTGCCTCACTCTGATGCCAAGAGCACCCGTCNATACCAAAAACAATCCGCACCATATTCCTTGAGACAAAAAGGAATAAAGNCTTGCTTGATTGCAATAGCCGACGTATCTATCAGCATGGTCTAGTGGAGCAATAGCTGAACGAATCGCTACTGCTAATCCCAGTAGGAAGGACACAGCTCCAATTGTCAGCTCCGTTACTCCAAAGCCGAATAAGACTGTACGAAANTTATTTCTNGGTCCAATTGATGTGAGCCGTTGCTCGATNGTAGTTGNTTGCGGTGCCGGAAAATCCATCGTAGATGTCTNAGNCTGCGGACCCACTAAAGCATGCCAGTCTATCGAGGTTGGCTGCACAAAATATCTATATAATCTGGTATGCGNAAAGTACTATATGAAACACGGTATTGATGAACGCCCGTTAGAGCGAAATAGTTGTGAAACCGAAATGCATATTCGTAAACGTGGCTGTTTCTGCGATGTAGTCACATATTTTCCGATGCCTATTTTTAGGCGAAGACGCCGGTCTAATGAGATATTTATTGATNATAACAATCGTTGTAAGTCACAATACTTCAAAATTATACCGATTAAAAGTCGATACCTTGTTTAAATAGGTAATTTTTCACACGTGGAAACATGTATAGAATCTGTGAATCATTGGTCAAGTTTTCGAATAATCTATTGCAAGCATTTATATTCGCTCTGTGTCGCAATCAATCTGAGCATTCAGACTTCTTTAGTGTCCTGCATTGGTTCCGGCGATTCGTATCCCTGCGGGCAATCTGTCTGATGCGTATTGTTTGACGGTTGGGGTTCAAATGGTAAAAGCACCACCTGCGGCACGCTGTAACATACTCCCCTGCAGCAGAATGCCGAATGCACAATGGTAATCACCAANAGAAAAGAGCATANTATTGCTATAGACGTATGCAGTCCACGTAAAGCCGTACTGCACATTGGTCTGTTGAATCCCGCTCCTTGGAACATAGAAAGTAGAAATCCCACGCACAAGCAAACGGCGGTGATAATAGTCATCACCATATTGGCGATGTACATTCCTCTCGATGGTTTGTTCCTGACTCTAATGCCAATTGAACCAGTTGCTACGAGGAGTAATCCGCACCATACTCCCGGAGCAACGAAAGACGTATATAAAGATGAACCGCAATATTTGGAATTAAGGTTACTGAAATTATNTGTTGCAAATACTATTGCAGCTAACCCAAGCAGAATTGACAAAGATCCGTTGGCANCCTCNGCAATTCCAAATGCGAGTATGATGTTACGATACTTGTGCCTTATTTCAGCTGGTCCGATTGATGTAATCTGTTGTCGAATNTCGATTGATCGAGAAGGTGGTGAATCCATGGTAGATGTATCAAACTGCGGTTCGTTTATACGGGTCATTGGNCAGTCATTGTCTGCAGTCTGGTGAGTCTGCATTCAAAATATGTATCCTCTAGATTGATTGTTCTAAATGGAGAACATTTTTATCAATGAAAGTTCCGAAAAATACTTTTAAAATAACGACCAATAGTCACATATAATATTGACGAATATTGCGACATAATTGAACTGGGTAATTCAGACTTCAGAGACTAACACATATATACAAGTCACTATTCTTGTCTCTCTCCCCACAGACCATTCTCAGGATGTGGGCCTACGCTTTTTGCCGCTATACTTATCATCTTCACTTGGTGGGTGTACCGCTTAAACGCGCGAAGCATTTCTATAATTTATGATTGAATCGGTATATTGCTATCAATTTGTATGCTCTCTCTGCTCACGTAATCAGATTTACCGGTATAGAGCTGATCGAGTGAGGTGTGTTGGAAAAGGTAGAACCCCTAAATAATAATATTAATTAATCATCTTCGGGCGTACCCGTTGGTATAATGACTTCGTTACAGGATGCTATTTCATGATCTCCATGCTGTTCGCATTTTACCATGGCCATGGCGCAGAGGTGGCTGGAATCGGAAAACATGGCGCTCGACTATGGAGACTGACCTAGCGCAACGCGGTCTGTCGCTTGAAGACGCCCACGACCGCCTACGTTGAAGCCGCTTAATACGAGCCCAAAACTGATTATCTCGATGTTTTTTTGTTTTCTGTTTTCTTTTTCCCTTTGTATTTTACTTTATCTAATTGAAAAGTCGATATTTATTATTATTTTACCATCCGAAAATTCGTTTGCTTTTTGGCTTCTCGACATATTTTGCAGAGCAGACCTTTCTCGCTCGAACAAGGAAAATCTCACCTAATTTTATAGTTTTGTCTTCCGTTTCTACATGCTTCGACAACTATTCCATGTTAAACGAATCGCACTTCTTCGTAAAATTGGGCTCGGTGAGGGGGTGATAAACTACCCATTCGTTTTGCCGTTATTAAAAGCGATCAGTAGAAACAGTGTTAAGCAGAATTAGCCAGTATTCACTCAACGTTGGCCACACAGGCAAGCAGCTAGTCAAAGCACTTGTGGCGACACAAATGGACGCCTGTAAGCGCAAGTACTATGAACGGCGAATCGTAATTTTGTGCGACCATCTGTGACGTCATCATGAACCTGTGTATATGTTGACATACTCTAGAGTAGTGGTTCCCAACCTGTGGTACGCGAAGGTCTTTCAGGTGGTAAGCTAGTAGATTCTGCTTTTTCTCGACCGAAGGGAGTTCAGCTGGGGTTGACTTCAGGTTTTTTTGAAGCTGTCGTGGGTAGGGACAATCCCGCCAATGACGGCGTATGGCAGAAGTGGCCAACCTGCGGCCGTAGAAGGGAATTTGTGCGGCTGTAGGAACGTAATTCAATTAGTATGTATTGGCGGCCGCCGACATGCAATTTGACTTTGCGAATTGACTCCCGATTTCTTGATAGATTTTAATTAATCGGGTAATTTTCTTCACGCTGTGCACGATTTAATGTGTCTTCATTTTTGGATTTTAATAGAGTAGGGCTTATCGCAATTATGACAACATTTCAGATTCGAAGAGTAGAGGAAATGATGCGCCCTATATAGAAATACCAACTCGGAATCGTGTACACCTCACTATACCGAAAATCCCGATGGAAGGGCAAGAAATAACAGCATGTAACAAAGTGACTAATAACAATTGGCCCACCCGAAGATGCATCGTCATTTATAACTTGCCATAAACTTGCCGAAAACACCCCCTCCATCAACTCTACCGGTGAATATGACCACATCCATGGGCTGAGAAAGGATAAATGTTTGATAGTAATATAGGGTTACCATATTTTGGAAATCCGAAAAGAGAACGCTCTACTTTCCGGCTCAGCTCCCGAAATACCCGCCGCAGCGTTACTACAGTGCTGACAGGGCAAAATCCCAAAAATGAGGACATTTGCGCGTTCTCCGAGGACACTTTTAAAAGAGTCAAAAAAGAGGACAAATCCTCTTAAAAGAGGACGTATGGTAACCCTATAGTAATAGAATTCCAAATGGATCCACCACAGAAAACATATACTGCACCTCAAAATGGGCAGCTTATTTTCTGTTTCGTCGCCCTCGGCAGCTCATCGTGGGGAAACATTTTTAATTTCCTTCGGCGCGCGTAACTTATGTAGGTGGTACGCGAGCACTGCATAAAACCACGAAATGGTACACGGGTGGAAAAAGGTTGGGAACCACTGCTCTAGATCATTGGTTCCCAACGTAGGCGATATCGCTCCCCATGGGGAAATTTTTTCGGTCTAGGGGGGTGGGGGGCAAAAT
>ATSW01002438.1:0-11420 GCA_000444245.1 Botryllus schlosseri | reverse complement strand
GGTGATCAATATCCTGCTGCGAGGTAGGGGCGTCTGTAGTGTATTGATAATCTGATATACACCACGGGGTGTTCTTACAATCACACTACAATGTCCATCGCATGTCTGTATACTATGTGTGGATACTTCTTACGCAATGACGAGCGGAGCTAATACTTCTGACGTAAAAATGAGTAGTGGCGTTTGAAAATCAGACGTTTGTGCTATCGCTAACGTGGTATATTATCTCATTCTTGTTCACGAATATTCAGTTTATGTCGTAGTCCTTGTACAAACAAAAAGTAATCGTTCTTTCACAAAGAAATCGATTAGATATAGGAAGTAGTCGATTACGATTACGATTACTTGGGACTTTTTTCGAATGTAATCGATTGCGATTACGATTACTTCAAAATGCGGTAATCGTCGTAATCGATTACGATTACTAATCGCGATTACCCCATGTCTGATACCAAGTAAGTTTGTGACGTTGTCCGCAATTTTAACAACGCCTCTAAATATGGATTTCACGCTTGACACCTATAGCTGGTAACGTTTTCTAAGATCAGGGCGATATGTATAACTATACAGAAGAAACTGTCGCGGTATCTTTTCAAGCTTCTACGCTTCGTGACAACAACTGTTCTTCGACAAATATGGCACATCGATTTTCCAGTTATATCTGAGAAAGCAAATGCATTTTTCCACGCAGACATACATTACAAACCCAGTTTTCGCTGTTTAATTTCCNGTTCCTTGTTCTTGTTTCTGTTNAAACCATTAACGGGGAGTAAAACACTCTTTAAAAGTGTACTATACACAACAGNGGGATTCTCTTGGGNCAGGAGCACAGCCGAATACCGATTCGAANCAATAACAATCAACTCAAGCATATATCAGGAAACTATAGAACATAACAAAGAATGAGTACGGTAGTCAATTACAATTACAAACNNAATTAAAACGGTNTGTAACAATGCNTCGCCAGTAGTAATTNCNTTCATAATGAAAGACGCCACGGGCCGCAAAATAACCGTCTGCNNGCCGCGGNTGAGAACCACTGATGTAGTGTATTCACAAACGAAAAGCTGGATATTACGAGCAAACTTTTGTAACAAGGCAAGTAAAATTTTTGAGATTGTCAAGGTACATGCTCGAGTTGCTCGTTTAGTACGTGTTGACTGTTTATGCTGCCAGCCCCATGCATAGAGTGGTTCGCAGTTGAAATGCAATAAATGTCAATCAAAGATGTTATTTGTTTGTATTATTGACACATATAATTGGCGCTTTCAACAACTTGGTTATTTGCGCCCGCACAGTAAATTTCGTATTGTCATTTTGTCCACTTGACTTGACTCTTTGTCCGGCTCATTCGCTTCCTCCTTTCAAGAGTTCGGCTCTCTCTTCGTCTGAGCTTTTCAATGCGCTGTATTACAGCGGGATCGGCGATGAGGAGTCCAGATAAGCCTCCGACACATAGAAACATGGCAGAGCCGAGGCTCGAACCATCAACCATTGATGTCGTGACTGCAGTGTTTAACCAACTGCGTCACTCACTTCCCCCCAACGATGTTATAATGAGGTGAAAATTGTAATATAAGAAAAAGGTTCACAGTGCAGAACCTACCAAGGTTCTGTTGTGAACGCGAACCTCAAAATTTCCGAGGTTCACACACAGAACGCGAACATGAGTAGTTATATAGATCGGTCGCGATTCGTAATGGGCTCTTATGGGTGCAGTGGCGATTCGCCGCGAAACCCGGGGTGATGACCCCACCCTTTTTGACCCCCCTCTCGGCCGCGATTCGCCATGTGTTCTTATGGGTGCGGTCTTGATTCGCCTTTTCAGGTATAGGCCGCGGTCGTGATTCGCCGTGAAAACTCGTGGTCGTGACTCGCCTTTTTTGCTATAGGCGGTGGCGGTGATTCGCCTGTCATGTATTCTTACGGGATCTGTGGTGACTCGCCATGTGTTCTTATGGGTGTGGTCGTGAATCGCCCTTTCGGGTATAGGTATCTCTCGCGCGGTGTTGAATATGTATCAAGTAAATAGTCACGTGATTGATCCTTGTTTACCACAGAGCCGGCGTAGACGGCGATTTCAATATCAACAATAACAACGTTCACAAACTAACACTTCAAATAGGTGTGAAATAGTTTGCAAAACCCCGCGAGCGCTGACAAGATAATGTCTCGGACATAACCATCTTTCGCGGCTTCGTGTTACAGACATATCGATCGCTCACGCGGTGAAATTTTCGTAAGCAGTTTGTCACAGAGCTTGATTTCAGTCGTAAAGATTTAATAAGTAACGAATAACAGACCGCCAGTGTCGGTAACTTGAATAGCGACAAATTGTCACTTATTTCTACTCTAACCCTAATCCTTTGTGAAGTGTACGCTTATTCAAAAAGGTGTGAAATAATTCTAAAATCCTACGATCGCTCACAAGATAACACCTATAAGACATAACCATCTTTCGTGACTTGTGGTTACATACATCCCAATCGCTACAATGTAATATGTTGGTAGTTTGGTGCAGAACTGGATTTCACGAGTCTGATATAATAAGAATATTATACCTATTAAGAAATAAGCACCGAATAACAGAACCGTCGCAGACGGTGACTTGAATATCCAAGATTTGATACTTTCCGCGATCGCTATATGTTTCACGTTGACTTTAGTTGCATGATAAGAATCATGCGAAAATACAAGTAATGTGTCAATTTGTCAACTTGAAATGAAACTCACTACACAAACCAAGTTGATTCGTATTTGAATGTGTTGATCCGGTACAACTCTAATCCTTTGAGAAATTCTTTTAATGCGATCTTTTGAATCGACCGTAACCTGAATATTACTGACGCCGACTTTCAGCCAGATCGAATTATTCGCGCATTCCGCATCGCTGTTTTCACACCTATAGAATCAACACCAACTATAACTCTACAAGAATCAAGAATCACAAGTATGTGCATTATACAGTTATTGTCTTTATCAACTTGAAATCAAACTCTTAACAACTCTTGCAACTTATCATTTGTCAAGTCTAGCATTACCAAAAAATCAGGTATTGTTGATTGAAAATCCTTGAGTTCTTATTATCAAAAATGTTATAGTGCGGCGTCGGAATTCATTCGCTGGGTGTACTAAAGGTAAATTCAGATAATCCAAAATGAAATATTCGACTTTTACATAGTCTGAATTGAAATAGATTGACAAACATAACTACCAACTTTCGCCCAGTCACATTTCGAAATTATACGCATATTGATTTGAAACAAGTAATGAAATATTACAACTATATTCGCGATCCAACTTTCCGTTTGGCAAAGATAGTTTCAGAAATACTATCACTATGATATCTCAACATTTTAACATCTTGCCATACACAAAAGAGTAAAGTACAAAAACCTTGTCAAGTCAATCCGTTTGTAACTTACCCAACCAACTCAACAGTATCCTTATGAAAAGTAGACAAGACTACGCGAGTACTCACCACAATCCAAAATCCATAGCAAGTTCGGTTTTAGGCATATACCGTCAACTCGTCTTTTTTTGTTCAACTGTAAAAGTCGTTACTATTCCGCGAGACAAAGAAATTANTACGNGGTATATTTTGTAAGACAAAAGTAATTNCTTCTCGGTGCCGGCGACTTGAGATTAACATAATATGTTTGAGTANACGANATTTGAATTTCTGACCAACGTAGTTGAGAATTCATTTATTACANTCGAACGCCGGTATCATGTCGAAAGTTATCATGATGTAAACATANGGATTGACACATTGGTTTGACATATGAGATTTTGTAACGGTCTATCACGACTTAATTATTAAATTATTCACGGTAATTAGACCCGGTGTTGTGGTAAAGATTATTATGACAACAACAATCTTTTCAGTACCGTTGTTATTAACATATTGAGTTATAAAACTATACGTGTCTGAAATGTTCTTGATTGGAAAATGATTCCACCTTGGTACAAATCACTCTGCGTACCGCGGATATCTGAAAATATTTTACAAATGTAATTGTTTCCAGTTACCAAGANTAAAGACGAAACAACAATTGCGTTTGCTGCTTAACAACCGGTANAATACTTTATTGTCGCAGTACGAAAATATCACTNGGGAACTCGAGGGTATCATTTAATCCGTGTTAAACTCTTTTCACACTATCTGTCGAACGCGTGAAATGTANAACATTACGAGGTTACACTCTAAGACTTTGATCATCAGAGAAAGTAAATAGAGGTATGCTTGTTGGATACGTCCTATTCAACCGGTCTTGATTGGTACAAAACTCATAACAATAATAAAATCGAAGTATGTGCTACACTGNAATCTACAAAAAAATGTGTTTGTATTGCTGTTCGTAGTAGTGATATGGATTTGAACCTCCAGAATAANTGTCATCTTCTAACCAAACTACCGAGAGTCGTTGTCAANTTACATGACGTTCACTGATTGCATACTAGAACTATTTGTGCAACGCACACGATCAGAGAAATTTGAAATTTTCCCATTNTCATTCGTCAAAGTAAATGTCGTCACAATACTCAATCACTAAAAAAACGATATACTTNTATGTGATTGAATCACCGGNAATNAACTAGCTAAATCAAACCCCTAAGAAATTTCACNCACTCATTGGNTATNAAACAGCGNCGCTTAATCGNTNTNNNTCGTTTTTCTAANNGNAAATCATATCCATCCNANNGAAAACAATTTTCACTCAGTTGATTAATGAAGCCGAGGTCGACATTCGATATTTTGTTTGCGGGAAATACTTTGCAATAAACACACTGGAGTGGCTGAGCTTTAACATCGTCAAGCTGTCATTTGTATCGTTTAATTAACCGACATTTAGCGATTGGTGAACATACCGAACGATACACAGTCACTTCGAAATACTCCGTTGATCGTAATTTCCATCATCG
This sequence comes from Botryllus schlosseri, assembly GCA_000444245.1. Classification (NCBI taxonomy): domain Eukaryota; kingdom Metazoa; phylum Chordata; class Ascidiacea; order Stolidobranchia; family Styelidae; genus Botryllus; species Botryllus schlosseri. The sequence continues at coordinate 6,494 of ATSW01002438.1, read as the reverse complement.
TAATAATCGAAGTACATTTGTTTCGAATCGCTGGAGTGGTTGAGCTTTACATCATCAGACTGCCATCTGTACATCAGGAATACATCCGACTTGTAACTGTACCGTTTATACCTAACCGAGTTGTATGCACAGTTTGATATTTAGCGATTGCTGAACATACCACTTCTAAATACTGCGTTGATCTCAATTCCTTTGTCGTGATAATCAAAGTACATTTGTTTCGATTTCATAAAAACCGACTTTTCTATGACATGATAAATTTTTGAAAAGTTCTGCTTAGAAGATTGGTTGCATACCGCGAAAAATAATATACCACTCATATTGATAGTGTTACTCCATTCATCGGTATTTTTTTCCATTGTCGATTTTCAAACGAGTAAAATTTATTACTTGAGTTGTTCTGCTTACTATATTTAAATGTCAACTCGCCCGTCTTTCAACAACAAACAATGATAAAAAAGTATGCAATCAAACACAACAAGTTTTACTGTAGGACACTAATTATTATCCCACATAACTCATTTCTTACCGAAGACATATGAAATATATTCATGTTACACGAAAATACTCGATATTCCCATGCTACAAACCTGTACAATGATTGGTGGTGCTTTCAAACTGTTTCGATACCTCAAGAACTTTATTGTCTGAATGGTGTTCATGTATCTTAATAATCAAGTAGTTCAACACAGAACTAGTACTAACAGAAACACCTGAGTTGTTTACTCAAAAGTTTGTATGTGTACAGTATGCGAATACCATGTGTAAGTCCAGCACAATTGTGGTATCCATCCGGGTTTAGTTAACACAATTTACGACACCGAGGTCGCCTCATCTTTCGTAAGACAACAAACCAACCAAGGCTTCAGGATATGTCCATTTCATAGTAATAAATCAGCTACTCCAACAACAGAGTACATATGTTTTCTAGTTACGGTGCTTACATCTTACACACAAATCAATCTACTTTGCTAACGAAAAGTGCTGAGTCATCACATGGTTGTCCTCACAACAATACAACTAAAACATACTATCATACAAAATGGTCGTTATAGTTTGCACACCAACCGTACATCGTAGAAGTAGCAAGTCTCGAGAATCCAGTTATTCAAAAAACGTGCAAGTGTTTCTACGTCAAGTCGGTATGTTGACGAAAGCGTATATTGTAACATCATATCGATTTGCATTCGTTGGTCACAAAATGTCACTCCTCTAAATAATTATTTTTCACATAAACACAAAAGCATACTTGTCACCATTCGTTTTCATCAAGCACGAGTTCAAGAAACTTACTTACTACGACATGAATTGTTATTTTTATGTTGTGTAAATAGGTAATAATTAATTTTAGTAACACTATATCAACATCATCGAGTTGTGCGAATAGATTTACATGCGGTCTTGTGGTTTTAATCGAAGTACACAGCACGGTCTAATGTAGAGCCATCTCTATTGTACAGCAACTCGGTAATCGAAATGCAAGAACATTTAAACAGCGATCTTGTTTCGTCACGCGAAAATATGTTCACTATCGCGATACTCTGTACAGGGAGTGCAAATCCTTTTCACACTCGTAATAGTATACCAACGGCTACGGACGACAACGTTTAACAATATCAATGACACTAAACATACGATACCTACCCAAGTAAAATTACCATTTCACCTGGAGATCAGCCGTTACCTGAGTAAAAATACCATTATCCTTTGGAGATTTATCGTTTACTCAGAGTAACAATACATTTTCACTTGGAAACATATTTTTTCCCTGGGTAACAAACCTTTTTCACTTGGAAACATATTTTTTCCCTGGGTAACAAACCATTTTCACTTGGAAACATATGTTTTCCCTGAGCAACAAACCATTTTCACTTGGAAATATATTTTTCCCTGAGCAACAAACCATTTTCACTTGGCGGTCCGTCGTTTACCTGAGTAAAAATATCATTTTCGTTTCGACATCTGACGTTTACCCAATGTAACAATACATTCTCACTTGGCCATCTAGCTTTTCCCAGAGTAATAATACATTTTCACTATGAAATCTGACATTTCCCTGAGTAACAATACCGTTTTTACTTGGAAACATATTTTTCCCTGGGTAACAAACCATTTTCACTTGGAATACATTTTTCCCTGAGTAATAATCCATTTTCGCTTGGAGATGTGATGTTTACCTAAGTAAAAATACCATTTTCGTTTTGAAATCTGACAACCACACACATCAATTAGGTATTTGCTGTATTGGCGAAAGTTTGAAATAGATTACAACGAACAGTGACGAAAATATACACGACAACCGGTTTCAGAGTATACTCGCGTCGGTAGCAACACATCTATATCATCGGTTTACCACACGAAATAACAATATACTCTTGTATATCGAAATGTATGCTTTGGAAAATGACGAATATTGTATGTCCTGATGTGCGTGTGTGTGTCCGGGTTCGTACTTTAGTTTTTGCACAGAGTCCATACGTCTGAATAAAACACCACCTCGACTTTGGTACCTGGTTGGTACATGGATAACGGCGGTCGGAAATCGATGAATTTAGGTTCTAGTCGTGCTAACAGTTCCGGGCTACTTGTGATTTTTGTCACTCATGTTTACTATATTGTGTCACTCTTTATTGGTCAATACATATCCCACCGCTCAGTCTGAAATCGGAAACCCGAGAAAGTATTCACCGGATCCGGATATCAATTCTGAATCAAAAAACCAATGAAACATGTTACACCCCGTGTTTCCATGAAAATAACAAGACATTACACATCAAGAATACTTCACGATTGTTCATAGATACCAAGTATTCGCGTAAACGAGGTGTACATACATCATGGATAACATCATGGCCGGCATTACAAACATCATGGACGACAAATTCATGTTCTCAAGTCTCATACATGAACCGACTCTGTACATTCAATGTGGGGGTAGATGACTTGGAGACAGACAAACACACATATTTGATCGTAACCTGATCTTAGTATGAGCCGACATGTATTCAACTTGGAGAAAAATGAGTCGCACCGTATTTCACCGAGATTGCATCCCCTTTCGTGGTTCATATCTTGATCTACCCCTTCACAAGGTAGTTCGGATTCTCAGACGGATTTACATCGTGATCCGGAACTCGGAGTATAGTAAAGTCGGGATATGTAGTTTAATTACTTACTCATTACCCCGTATGTTTGTGGTGGTCATACCCTGCAAACTTTTTTGCTGATAACGTAGTGTTTCACCTTACATCAGTTGGTTCAATGTATGTACTGGGTTGTGAAAGCTGTCGCAGAATATCATGTCCATCCGTTTTACCACCTACAGATTTCTCCATCCTCACACTTTAGTGCTAAGACACAGACAAGATGCGGTGGTGGAAATAAGAAAATGAGAAAGCAGACCTTGGTGTCATTTGATTTGGATTTTACACCCGATGAACCCACCATTCGTACTGTGCATTTGGATGAGGATTCTATCATTGATGTCGAGGGAAAGGAGATGTACAGATTTGTTGGTGTCGTGAATATTCAACGAAAGTCGGGGTATATGGTTGTGCATGGTTCGCGTATTTGACTGTGGAGATATCGCTATACATAACGTGCTGTTCACCGTATCGATAGCACCAACGAATATCCGCGAAAGGGTTGTAATCTCGGTGAAATAGTGTGCGACACATTTTTCCACAAGTCGAATGCATGTCGGTTCATACTAAGACCATGCTACGGTCAAATATGTGTGTTTTTCTGTCTCCAAGTCAGCTACCCCCACATTGAATGCACAGAGTCGGTGCATGTATGAGACTTCAGAACATGAATTTGTAATCCATGATGCTTGTAGTGCCGGCCATGATGTTATCCATGATGTATGTAATGTCACACACATCGTTTACGCGAATACTTGGTATCTATGAACAATCGTGAAGTATACTGAATGTGTAATGTCTTGTTATTTTCATGGAAACACGGGGGTGTAACCTGTTTGAATATTGTTCATTGGTTTGTCGATTCAGAGTTGATATCTCAAAAGTTGCTATTCTGAAAATTTTGTTAAGGTGATGGTTTGAAAACTTATACTTGAGCACTACGAAATGTACAAGTACTTTATCTTTACACGGCGTTTTTTGTAAAATGAATACTAATTTTATTGAAAAAATAAAAAAGAGCGAAAAAAATTACATTTTATCCCGGAGCGCGACAAGAAAAATCGTATGAATTTGTAAACTACTAATTCATGACATAATAATAATTTCGCGTAGGCTATGCATACAAATGAGGAAAGTTACATCAACGCGTGTTAACTATCGAGTTATCGAATGATTTTTTCCTTACATCAAAACAACTAGAATGTGTAACTACATTAAAAAACGTATCTAAATGAGCTCCAGGGCATTGTGATTATGCAGCATACCAAATTTCATCACACATTGCATGATGGAACAACTTTAAAAGTAACGCAGTTCTATCGCAACTTTTGCCTAAATCTGTCACTTTTTACGTGGAGGGAGTACATAGCGAAGTACTTGTACATTTTGGAGCAGTCAATTATAGGTTTGGCCTGCTTGCGCTATACTTAATGAATCATTCCTGTGTCATAAATACTTGAGTTGTTGGTGCGTGTAGACAAAAACCTACTTGAGAACATAAATTTAAAATGGAAAATGCGCGAGCTGGACTAACTTTTTACGTAGTTCGAAATCGCTACTTCTATACATTAATTCAAAGTATTTGTCAGTCATCGCAGCACCGCTCATATTGCGCACCATCTATTTATTTCACGGATAACAAATTACTCCTGCTTTTATCAGAGGATACTTTCTTAGGGTTTGCCTACTAACAGTACTTAGTTTAGATTAATGAAAAATATAGATATTGAAAATAGATCACTGGATTATAGTTTACAGAAAACTCCACAATTCTATGTGACGTCCTTGCATGCCAACAACCTTCGAACTATTCGCCACCTCATAAACACTTGAGTAGGCCTACATTTGATGCGTGTGGGGAAAACCTAGGTAAATTTTCATATGCATTTAGTTTCCAGCTCTGAAAGCAAGCTTCGTCTATGATCAATAGCAACTTTTGCGTAAACTCCGTTCTATTTCACTTCATACCTACACAATGTAGATAGTCTATTCAAATAATTCGATGTATAATTGAACTTTCCTCTGCATGATCATTAGGGCTTCTATTTTTTGTTGCAGGGCAACTTTGTTGTAGCCGAAAGCGGTATCATCTAGCAACAAGGTTTAAATGACTCGTCTCCGGCGTTTATTGACCGTATTACTCGTATTCTCGTCATGCAAAAATTATGCATGTATTAGTATGAAGCTCAGATGCAGCAAAGTGTCTGAGACCGCCTGTAAAATGATGCGAAGCAGCGACTCTAATTTCCCGGCTTATAGCAAACAACGACGCTGAAATTTTACTTCAGACGCAGCAAAGTGTGTGAGACCGCCTGTAAAAATTGCGTGAAGGTACATTTCTCGGCTTATAACAAATAACGACGCTGAAATTCTACTTCAGATGCAGTAAAGTTAATGCGTTTGGCTATATAAATTGCGCGAAGGTGCATTTCTCGGCTTATAGCGAAATGCGAAGCAGCGACTCTAATTTCCCGGCTTATAGCAAACAACGAATCAAGTCGCAGCGCTCAAAATCACATTTTATATTAAGTAATTAGTGATGATGTGTAGAATTTTGATATTAATAATATTATCCGGAGAATATAGCCTTGCATAGACATCATAGTTTTCGCATTTATGTATAATCTGAATAGGAATTTAAATACATAGTCCTAAATACACAGAATACAATATCCGTCGATTCTAGCCAACGTAAGTTTTGACGCGACAATCATAAGTCCTAAAATGTGGAAACTGCAGAAACCGTAACTTATACACATAAAATCAAGTTTAAAAAATATGGACGGATGATATTAGTCCTAAATACACATAATCCAATATCTGAGAAAAGTATCAAGATGCGGCAATCAATGCAGCGATGATATAGCAATGGATGGATGATGTGGCACTATAGGCGTGGTGCTTGATGATGTGGCACAGATGACGTAGCAGATGAATGTACCCTTAGGGTATGAAAATGGGCGTGGTAATTAAGGCGACGTGGCCTTCTGTGATTGGCGGGCAACAATTTCAGGTAACTACCCATAGGTGCGGCAATGGGCGGATGATGTGGCAATGTAGGCGTGGCAATTAAGGCGACGTGGCCTTCTGGGATTGTTCTGCGTATAACCCAGATCATAACACTACTTACCTAACAATTTAATGAGTGAATCCCCGTTATTCAGAAAATAAAGGTTATTTTTGAACAGCCCTATTGAATATCTTCTGTATTTATTTACCCATGATACGTTAAGGCACGATGGGCCAAAAATACATTTTAGCCGTAAACATATTTCTAATCGAGAAATACCAATGAACATTTCGCGGCCAGCTCTCACGGGCACTTTGAACTCATGTGAACTCTTGTAATTC
>ATSW01002432.1:0-16817 GCA_000444245.1 Botryllus schlosseri | reverse complement strand
CCACCACCCGATATTGTCACGAGCCGCCACTGACTAAAGTAGTACATGGAGCTTAAACGATCTCTTCCTCTCGATAATTCGAAATTTCATGCCACTGACGTCATATTTTAATATATGATTGTTGATATACAAAGTTCTTTACAATTACTAGTTGTTGACCATTACCCCTGACGAGCGTCAGCCGAAGATATTCGGGTGTACTGCAATATCAATATATTATTCAACCGCTGAATAGTGAATGCGTTACCAAATGTATATATGATCCGTTTCACAGTCCAATCTATCCAAATAGTAATGCCTATTCAGAAGGAGCTCATTGAGTCCTCAACTGGTGTCACTCGATGTCACCAACATTATGGGTTCGTGCTTAACTATACTAAGTCCACGATGATAAATAAATGTGTAATCAAAGCTTGTAAAATCAGACTACCAAAACGTATCTGGGTTACCCTTTGCAACACCGTTTCAAAAACGGCATATGATGGTATGACCAGATTATCATATTTGTCATAATGAAGAGGTAAATCGTAATCAATATCGACCACGGGAAAGACAAGGTCACACGACCTGTCATCGCTCATTTCGATATACTGTGATCTGTTGTGTTTATGATCTCGCAATATTTTCAGTTTGCATGCCTACATACAACGTATCGGATTGAAACCGAGAAGTGACATTTACGAAGATTTGGCGGATCTCGAGTACGACTCCGCGCAACGCAAATCATTGAAGAACGTGACGGAGGCAGGATATTCACAAGTTGGCCTTGAAGAGGTAGATTTGGTTTATAAATCGAATGTAAATATTCTACCTTCCACGAGAAGCATACAATTATTCGTAATTGTGAATGCCCACAGATAAAAACTTCACATCAGTGTTGGGATCACTCAATCATGTCATGAAACATGTCCGACTCGAGTTACGAATGAATTCACTTCACTTGATTCGAGTCAATACGCATGAAAATAGAAAGTTACAGAATGTCTCGTGACTCAGACACATATTTCGAGACAATCTTCAAGTCATAAAATGCTCTACTTTAAAAAGTCCCATCGATTCCATTTCCCCTTACTTTTTCGATCTGGGTAATTCCATTAGCCGCGACATCAGGAACAAAACAACTTCGACATGCCCTTAACTGGCCTGACTAAACGCAAGTCAGTGTTTACAGTCATTCGACATGTCACTCGAAGATATAGTGACTTGATGCCAACTATTGTCCAGGACCTCACTAGGTGTGAAACTTGGTGTCACATCGGTATCATTATGTGCGACGCAATATTCGGTTCGGTTTGTTTTATTAGTAATTTTTATCAGTTCAATACACCACAAAAATTGCGATACAGTGAAAGGGCGATGTAAAGCGGAGGCATGCACACTGAATAAAAGTAGAAGATGGTAATATAAAAAAGTGAGCGACAAAAATGAGGTGCCGTTTGCTGTCATGTCGTGTACGCATCTGTAGACTGTAGTACGTCGGTGTATATGTATGTATATAGTACTTTTTTAAGTATAATCATCCTGAGAACCTCACAATAGGCTTACCCTAAGTTCATTCCGCTGTACCGCTGACCAGTGTTTACTCCCATAATGGATTATATGCATGCTTGGATCAATGGTTCCCGAACTTTAGAATTAAGATATTGCTTAGTGGTATCCGTACAATGCAACGGTAACGATTTCCACTTGCAACGTATGTGACCACTGACCACGTATATCTCATCGTTGAAATTTGACGATTGCACACTTGCACAGTGCGGAGTGCACGTACGTACGGAAATAGTATGTCAACCGAGGTCAGCGAATACTGTACGTTTGGTCTTGATTAATACCCAGATGACTCGTGTTACGAATCAATGTTATAGGCGACAATAGTTACAGATGGCTTTATCGATTACACGCGCTCGATAATCGGCTATTGCAGTTCATAAGCTGCGCTCTTCAACTTCAACAATACATTAATTATATTTTACAGGCAATATTAGATTTGAGAGAAAAGATGACACGAATCCAAAATCAACTTGGCAATTCCCAACAGCACGGAGAAATTATAACACAAGGCTTGCGCATTGATACTCCTATTCAGGTAGAAGTTACCAATGGAAATAATACTCAAGATACATTTACAGCATTCGGCAATGCATGTATAGAGATTAAATTAGTTATACGATTGTTATTTTCGTAAAAGGAATTCAAGTCGTCGGAGAGATCAAGAATCAATACGCTAACAGAAAGTCGATTCACGATTAAAGTAGGATAATTTATAGAAGACCATCGTCTTTTCACTGTCGCATTTTGTTTTCATGTCGCTTCAGACTTTACTGCAACAGATTGGCGAGAGAGAATGTCTCAAACTGCAAGTTCGCATTGCCGAAGTACTAGATGCCGCACGAAAGCGGGAAAGAATGGCAGTATCTCCGCGAGACGGGCCGATTACATGTCACTGTAAACAGATCTATAACACCATGAATGACATGCTGGATCCAAGAACGTAAGGATTTCATCAAAATCAATGCTCCTAGAATATAGAAAATCGATGCCTTACTTAGATCGACCAAAGTTGAACTCGCTACTCATGCCGCGAGCACTCTTTCTACTAAACTAGTCACTGGCGTCCAATGTAATTTGCTGCCGGTGCTACACAACGACGACGTAAAAATAAACGTGTCCAAAACTACGGAGCGAATTGCAACACTAGTGCGGAAGTTGCTGCAGATGACGAAGCAACTGGCGAGCAGAATGGAGTCCTGTCGCGAATCGGTATGTTTTGGAATTTAACATATATGCAGAAATGCAAATATCAGGCGTGACTCTGGGGTTGGAGTTCAGGCTGTAGCACGTTTCGAAGTGTTGGGGTTCTTATCTAGGCTATGCTGCGTCGCTGTTTTTTCAACGTTTCTCCAAAAAATCTCGGAGAGAAACCAAACAGAGCACGTGTTTGTTAACTTATACAAGAAAGAGAATGAAAGAGCGGGAAAGCGTCTAATGACACTAAGAACGAATGCTGTTACACGGGCATTAACTCTAGTAATACCAGTCGACTGAGGTGGATTAAATTGAAATACCGTATACTTGGTCGTTGTGACATCATCCTATCTGTTCACAACATCGCATTTCCTCGGGCATATCGCATTGCATATGTGTCTCGAGCAGATGAAAATAATAGAACCGCCGTTTATGACCAGCTATGATACTTTCATTGTACAGATATAATTTACAATATGCAAGTGTCAAAAATTTTGTAAGGAACAAAACGAGTGCATTTTATTGAACGTGTCGTGTGCATTCAACCAGCGTATTGACATCACCAACTCTAAAGTGATAATCACACTCTTGATTTATCGCTGTTAATTGAAAGCAATGTTTCATAATTTATCCTCGGCGAAACTCGGGTAACAAATGGTATCATACGGAAGCTCTATTATCACATCATTAGCAAGGGATTATAAAATCCACCTTCCTATAATCCAAATATATAATAGTTTCGAGAGTTTCATATTAATAGCTATGCTCAGGCAACGTCTACGCATGAATGAGAGGTTTGACAATATGAAATCCACTTCTAAGATGAGATAATACGATATGAAAAGTAATACCAATCAGGCATAATATATCATGGGTTTTCCGCTAGTTATATGAAAACGTTTAGATTCATCCCCATATAGTTGTCAATCCCCATACTTCTCAGGATTTCAGCATATTCATTCAAACGCTAATCGACGGCTCGGAGAGGATCTTGGACGCAACATTCCATCTCGTTTGCACCATCGTGGATTTGCAAACAGAAGAGAAGCGCGGCTTGTATCGCAGTATGCCTCTTTCTCTGCCGTTGGAAAGAGGCAGCCGAATTCAGCTGCCTCCGCGACAGCAAACCTTTGACAACCGGGGTAAACCGGAACGACTTAATCAAACAGGATCGTACTGTACATCCTTATCTTCCTTGGATGTGAGGCGTCTGAACGAAGATCTTGCGAGATTGCGGCGGCTGCTGGAACCTGGTTTGAGATTTATGCTGGTTGTGTGATGAACGAAGCAAACATTTGCCCTAATTTTTATCAGGACATAATTTACCTGCTCTTTCCGATGTCACTTTGACAAATAATGAACGACCATGTACACTGCCAGGCACAACTCGACCCGAAAAAAGAACGACGACGGATACCAAAGACTGGGATGGAATGTCATCTATAAGGTAGAGTCAGTCATGTTTTCGTTACTTAGGTATCTATTGGAAGTACGAGTTGAAACGCAAGTCCTGAACAGGATTAGGAAGGAGTCGTCCGCTCACATGGCAGCGTTGTCTCGCCGTGTCGTGTGGGCGAATGTTGGCTTGCATTTGTTTCAACGCAACGAATAAATATCAAACCACAGTGTCCTACAATGCTGTGGACACAAGCAAATCGCATGGCTCACTGCGATTGGATTACGTCATTCATTCCATTTGACCAAAGGCAATTTACGGCACTATTTAGACTGCCTAGTGCAGCGGTTCTCAACCGCGGGTCCGCGAAGCCATTTCAGGGGGTCCGCGAAGCCTACAAATATTTGATAACCTAATCTGTATTTTTTAAATTATGAAAATCACGAGGCAGTTGCGCTTCATTACTAGTAAAACTCCAGAGCTCACATCAACAGAATGACTGTCTGAGATTAAACATCCTACAGTGCAGACTCATTTAAATTGCTAAATTGCCAATTGCCCGCTGATCCAAACATTTTGCTGTTTAGAGATGTTTTGTTGGGGATTGTGGGAAAGAAAAGTTGGATGAGTAAGGTCAATCAGGTGACTTCGAAATGGTTACGAAAATCCATTTTCTCCTGTGATACATAACCATTTTTCCCATAATAACATCAAGATAAGCTGCTACATAAAAATGCCCAGACTTACGTTGTATCATGTTGATTAAAAAACTTTGTTTGTCAATTTTGGGGCCATATTTGTTGCGATCATACCCAAATGTGTCGTCAGAAGCGTTCCGCGTTATTATTACATTCGCCATGGCACCATAAATATTTGTGGAAATGGATTTTCGGCACTCGTTCATGTCAAATCTAAGGCGCGGATTTTCAAGACACGACTACTTATTTCAAGAAATGCAGTTGCAGAATTCGCTTTGAAATATTAGAAGTCAACCCAATTTCTACATGAATAGTATGATCTTATTTTCAAGAAAAGTCATTTTGTTGATGTTTATCACAAGGCTACAGTTATCATTTTGCACAAGACAAATGACGATTGCGCGATAATTGAGCTAAATTTGAACTAAAACTTCGTGGGGGTCCGCGGAGGTCCGTGACAGTCCGAAAGGGGTCCGCGAAGACAAAAAGGTTGAGAACCACTGGCCTCTAGTGCCTTGCCGAGCGTGAAATTTGATAAAATTGGTGTCAAGCGAAAGCTACCGCAGTACTGATTGCGAAATATAAATTTTATCCTGCTCGCAGTCCTGGAAACCCCAAGATCAGCCTCGAATTTTCCATTGTAACGGAGTTTGGTATTGTGATACAACAATGCCGTCTGGAAGCAAGTGAGGAGCAGTGTAAACCGCATGCGTATTGGACATTGTTTGAACGATTGAGCGGAGCTGCCACTGCCCACGTGCTCTTGAGCTGCGGCATGTTATTAAAAACGGCATTGTTGCGTCATTATCTAAAACTCTGTTGCAATGCAAAATTCCAAGATTATTTCTAGGGTTTGCAGGACCACGAGCAGAGTAAAATTTACATTAACGTAATCAGTACCGCGGTAGCTTTCGGTTGGTACATTTGTCAAACTTTGCGCTCGGCAAGCCAGTCTAAATGGTGGCGTAAATTGCCTTTGATCAAATGACAAGAATAACGCAACCTAATCGCAATGAGCCGGGAGATTTGCTTGTGTTCACACCATTGTATGACACTATACGCGGCCGTAGCTCGGAGCAAGTGCGCAGTGAGAGTGATAGTGCCAATGCTCAATGGCTTGCGCAACAATGCCCAATACCATTGCGGTTTGAGCTGCTCCTCACTTGCTTCCAGGCGGCATTGCTGCGTCACAATACCAAGCTCAGTTACAATCCAAATTTGAGAATGATTTTGGGTGGGTTCTAGGACCACGAGCCGAATAAAATTTCTATTTCCGTAATCAGTACATCGGTAGCTTTCGATTGATACCAATTTTATCAAATTTCGCGCTCGGCAAGCCGGTCAAAAATTACCGTTAAATTGCCTTCGACCTAATGGAAAATGTGACGTAGACTAATCGCAGTAAACTGAGATTTGCTTGTTTGTTCACACTATTGTAAGACACTATGGTATGAGTTGTATGAAACTATGATCAAACAAATTTAAGGTTGACTTATAACCCCAGAGATGAATTTTAATGTGGTTCGTCTGACGTTTCATACAGTTTTCGATTTTTAATTGTAGCAACATTGTTGAGCCAGTAAGATGGATGAGTTCTATTTCGTCCGCAGTGGTAATGCAAATAAAATACGATATACATATACCTTTATTGCATGCGCCATATCTACATATCATTGAACGTGTCAATGTTTAGTTGTGTCCGCATATGAATCTGGAGCATTTAATCCCAACCCTAGCTAGAATCGTATCGTGTCAAAGACCCTCGGAAGTTTACCCTTTTCAAACGAATACGTGGCGATCAATATTCCACATTCGATTGATATATTTATATTCATTAGCTGCTCCACTTGTATGTTTACGGATGCTGACGAGTCGCAGTTCTTCGAAGACGACTTGACCGATCTCATGTACCCGGACGGAAACAGCGTAGTCCACACACCAACGCCGGGTGATATGGGTGAAGATGGAGATTCACAGTTTGACGACGACGGTCTTAACGGGCCGTTTAGGCCCGCTACAAGGCCGCAAAAGAATAAACCTAACTGCTTCGCCAACACAATATACAACGGACCGAACGAGTTGAAACTTCCCCAAGTCGATCAGCAAAGCACGCAAGCCGAGTCCTCAAAACAGAGCAACACAAGAGGTCTTCAGCCTTCCTCGTTTGCATCTTTCCATTCCGGAAATATTCCAACCAACGAGGTGCAGCCACGTCACCAGGCCATGCTCGGTCGCTACTTCGGCGGAGAAGTGATTAAAGCGAAACCAACAGAAAATAATACGATCGATTCGAACCAGATCCAGGTTGATCACACTCGAGAGACTGCGGAGAAAAATGCACCTCAAGCTAAGATGCTACCTTGTGGGCTCGTAGCTACGGACACTCCCAATGAACCAACCAAAAAGCCAGACACATCTGCATTACTGGACATACCAACCATTACCGTTTACAGGAACGGGGCGAAGGAAGATTTCGCAGGCGAGAAGCATACACCTTCCGACGAAGTAACATCTCCGGACGCACCGAGAAACAGTGATCAGCGCAATACACCCGATGTCGCAGATGACAATGACGAAAAACAATCACTCGAGGAAGCACCCGTGCCGATCGAAACACCGGACGCTAACGATAACGAGTCTTCGGATGACGACGCGAGTATTAAAAGCGCGGAAAACCTTTTAGACAATTACCCTGATGACAGCATCGGAGAAACAGAAGAAAATCAAATTAATAATTCGGATGGAGTTATAGCGTATTCCCCTGACAAGCCTGATAAAATTATGGAGCAAGATGAGTCAGCTGACGTTCCAGCAGAATCACCACATATGGAAGTAGACGCTGGGCAGGAAGGGCTGTCTGTGCCGAACCAGACAGGCGGCGATTCGCAGTCACTGGCTTCAGAATTTGAATTCCCAAGAGCCCCGAGCGCTACCGAACAAAACTTAGACGATTTCAATAATTCAATCGATCACGATGGTGCGAAAGATCTTGATGAACAACCAAAGCTTCCAGATGTATAGATCCCATCACCATCAATGTTCGATACTCGGTAGGGAATGTGACAGTTCTCCATTGTCGTCTATCGAATGTAAAGCAATGAACACTGGAACGCCATCTGGTCACATGACACTACCACAAGTTGGTTTGTGCCAGTCGAACGTGCGATCGGAGTTCATCGGCAAATGAAGGCGGGAAATTGTGTCTCGAGAAAAGTGGTGTCGAAATAACAGCGGATAAATGCGATCACGGGTTCTAAGCAATAAAAACGCGTGTTTAATACTAAATCACTACAGTTTTTGTAGTAGGTCAACGTATACGATATTCCCCAGCTGCGACAGAGCACATTTATTCCCGCCTTCGTCAGACTACCGCCACCGCTGAAAGGGTGCGTTGTGCGTTTTGTTTAACGCAAGTACGTTTTTAAAGTCTGCAAGATACCGTAAATAGTGCCATCGGCAACGCCTTGGTAAATTTATACCGTAACTAGTGGCGGACATTCTATTGATTCTTCTCGGCCGATACTTCGTGACTATAATACCTACTCTATGTGGGAAGGACGCGGTTATACGGCCTGACGCAAGCTTGAATCGACGCGGGGAGTTTCCGATAATGTAGCGGTGTCTCACACTTTCCTGAACCTGCACTATTTTCGCAGTCTAACAATAAACTATGATCTGTCGTGATTTTCCGTCGATAATGATGGTTTTCATTTTTTCTCATATTATTCGATAGGCATACATATTCGTCATTGCTCTATTTTGCAGAGGAGTTTAGACGTTGACATCTATTTTTGCAATTTGAAAAATGCATAAATTTTTCATCAGCTATATGCTTGGCGATCCAGTGAGAGATAGGGAATTATGGGATGTAGTGACGCAGTCTCTTTATAGATTGAATAATTAAACAGAGACAGTGCTTACAGCTGTAAGCATCGCTGGTATGTCTAGAGGGGTAGAGGCACGTATACACAGGCAGTTTCCGTGGTACTAAGATCAAATACAAATTATACAAGACTACTGTGCATATATATGCACATACTTCATGAATGTTCTATCTATGATCCGTATACAAAAGTGACCGGTTTAATTTGCTGTGAAGCGAGAACGATGAGAAATTCGAGCATGCATAAGTACTTGAATAGTATATTCATATTGAAATAAGTACTATAAGTACTTGAATACAGAGTTAGAATGTCTACATAGAAAAGGCTTTCCGGGATTATTCTTTGCGACAGATTAGATATTACGCCAAGATTTTCGAGTCCAGGTTCTTTAATTTACCTTTGCCCATCGCGATGGTTGGAGTCGGAGACAATATAATTGTTGTTCTGGAAAGATTCGACCACGTGCACTGCTTTTGGTTAACAGACAGATTTGAGAATATAACTGAAGTGGGTGACCGCGCAGTCAGAAGATAGGTTGGATTAGATTTGGAATAATAAAATATCCGAAAGGATTCCACGGTTAGAATACTTTTCCGCAGTCATACGACTAATCCCTCAGGATCACGTCAGTGATGAAATGGGCGTACATGGTGCTTCAATATACTGTAGCTATACGGGCTTAAGCATAGATCATGCATTAATGATGCTATATATCGCAGGGTGTTCTGTTCAATCTGCAGCCCCGAAAGAAAGTATTACGGCCGTTATCATGCAAATCAACTTTACTATAGCTGGCAACCAAAACGACATACAGGAAGATAAAAACGAAACCACGCAGTTGACATTCTGCATTCCTTAAAATATATACCCGCGGTCCACTCGAGTATCTCACTGTGGGCTCGTTAACTTTGAATATTTGCTTACCATTAACCCTTCACCTGGCATTGTGGTTATTTTTGAGTCAATGCCGCCATCGCCTTTGCCAATTTTGACTGACAAGTTGAACTCGGCTTTTATACCCTTTGTAAACATATCGGTGGCGAAATTCAATACTTTCATATTTTTATCGCGAATCAAATCACGTTGCGAGCTATGGATGCCATTTTCTAGTTGTTGTTGTTGTTGTTGTTGTTCTTGGGGTATTCATGGTGTTTGTCGACTACTATGGTCATTTACACCAGGCCGATATTCTTCTTATTTTCCGTAACTGCCGACTTATAGCACGGCCCACCTCTAGGCTTTTGTAAGACACCGCTGACGCGGCTGCCATTTCCTAGTAAGATAAGCTCTGCCTGGTACGCGAGAGTGCTCGTCGTTTCGTGCATATGTTTTTTTTTTTCTGATCTGAAGGCATAATCACCGTTTACTTTTTCGTGACAATTAAATCCAGGACAGCACTGTTGTCCCCACGCCTAAATATTAATATTATTATCTTGCAATATCGAACTGCGCTTGCCATAGAAGTTCAGGTGTCGACTTCTGAAACATTGGCTATACACCAACATATTCAGTAGGTTGCGAAAAATATCTAATTCAAATAGCAAGCTGTCTCAATAAAGCGTCTATAAAATGAGTAAGGTGATGATGCCTATAACTTCCAGCGCTAGACGTTTTCAGTGCTGGGATGACTCGAGTCATGACTTGACTCAAGTCAGACTCGAGTCACCTTTTACGTATGACTTGACTTGACTCGAGTCACTTTGCTAAAATGACTTGACTTGACTTGACTCGGCGTATCAGAAATGTGGATTGACTCGTGACTCGGAGCAAAATTCACGAGTCAATTTCAAGTCATCAAGTAATCGGTGTCGATAAATATCACTGTATCTTCCATATGTTCGGATTGTTCGCGAAACGCCTCCATTGTTCTCTCACAAATAAATTGAACGCAAACGAAGTGATCGAAGCTTACAGCTTACGTTGTCGTAAACTAGTATAGTAAAGAAATTTAATAGCAAAATGACTATTTCTGTTCTCTGTTCCAAACCTCTTGTTTTATTTAAATAGGATTAGAATATAGTTTATATAGTCCTCAACCTTTGGCGTAGGCTCGAATTGTATCATATCAATTTGTAAAGGGGTATGTATTGCATCTTATCCATTCGGTTCTCTATTCTCTATTTTGGCTGGTAACTATAACTGAGGCTATGCAATTACTTACGTAGTTTAACAGTGCTACGAATGTGTGAGCGATACAGCCCCTTCTTGCGTGTATATTTAGGTCTATATCCGTTCATCGGTTCAGAATAAATGACCACTCAATATGTATTTGAGACATCTAGCAAAATTCAATGATGTAATCATGCCTCATATTCCGAAAAGGCAACTTGACTTGAATTGTGACTTGACTCGTGACTTGACTTGACTTGACTCGACTTGACTCGAGTCACCTCCGAAAATCGAGTGACTTGACTTGACTCGAGTCACCTTCGAAAATCGATTGACTTGACTTGACTCGAGTCAAAATGTGCAATGACTCGAATTGACTCGTGACTCGAAGGTAGTGACTTGATCCCAACACACGTTTTCGGTTGGAAAATATTTGCTGTTCGAGAGAGGGCTTTGCGCTGGCGAAAGTCGAAGCCCTGTTTGCGTGATATTAGGCTGGATGACCAATACTTCGCTAATGACGTCCTCTAACGGTCGCCCTGTGGCTGGTGGCAGTACTATTCGAAATGAAACCGTGTATAGCAAAAGGGTTACACAATGAACAGTGAACACCCCTGCCTGTGCAACATCATATTGGAGTTGCCAATGTTATCTCGATACAAGGGTAACATATGCGCAATTGCGCATACGCATGAGAGGTGAATGTGATTTATATTAGCTACGACCCGAAAAGAAAGTAGGATAGAATACTATGTTACTTTTTTTGATTAAAGGACACTGAACAAGTAAAGGGAGAGCTGCCTTTGAAAATATTTCGAACTAGCTCCGTGTTATAGTGGAATGTATGATATGGAATGGTCATGGACAATGTTTGCCAAAATCATACACATTTAATTATTGAATACGTGATCATCAGGTTTCTGATACAATTGTTTAGTGAGAGTGATTGTTCGACAGGCTTGCACGCATATATCCGGGCCCGCGGTTACGCGCTCTAGGATTATCTATGAATTTTTCATACAATATGGCAGGCTATAGTGCGCTTTAATTTGGTACGACAATGTGTGTGCCTGACAAAAACAGAAATATACAGCCCTATTCCCATCCCTGGTTTCAATCAATGAAATCTTTCCCTTGTCGCACATATTAGTGCCACTCAATCTGATATTAGCGTCTATCAGGATCTAAATTTTTGCGCAAATATTTCAACAATCATGAACGACATGCGAGCACTAGCTATATTGTATATAATATAGCATATATATCACACAATAACTATATGGCGTAGGCGACTAGAGTTTCCTTTTCAGATGTCTCTATAGTTTCAAAAGATTGATATTCGTCACGTGATACTACTTGTCGAATGCCGCTTGCCAATGTAAAATTAGTAGCGTGAGCGTATATGTATAATTGTATATTATATAGTATATATATTATTGATGTTGGAAAATGGTCCAGATGGACTAGAATACTTCGGGTATACGTTTCCGTGATCCGTACCGGTCATTTCGTCCATGCCGATTCCAAATAGACATGAAGAATCATCAATAATCCACTCAGTGTGCACAAGCTAGTGGCTGTCGATTATCATTATTCAATGATCAAGGTTCAACCTCGCTCGTAACGAACGTGAGCCGGATGCCAAGTAGGTGACATATAAAACAATAAATGCGTGAAATGTGTCCTGAATAATTCAACGAGACGCTATTTTCACATTTTATTGTCAAAGTGTCATTTGGGTCAAGGCGTCTTGAGTGTTCGAATGCATTTTTTGAAATTTTCCTCAGTTTAGAGCACACGGTCGAATGAATACAATTCTTGNNAAGGTTCAAGAGAACATGTTATACATATTATGACAGAGCCAGATTTGCCGTGATATATGTGGAACAGCATACGGATTCATCTACCNCGAATTCCGTTGTTCGGACTGAATCAACCTGACCATGTGAAGGTTGATATTAACCAACGACGTAAAAGGTCAGAACAGGCTANAGTGCAAACTGGAATTTGANCCGCTGTGTTTGATTAGTTTCTGCTTAAGTGTGCTAGGATGAGGAAAATGTATAGTCGTTTGGCGTTAGGAGCAGATCATACCGTTTTATGATCTTCACGTTTTCACGATCAATGAAAAANAGCTTTGAAGAATCGTGACTTGTAATCACAGGATATGAATAATTTATTATGAATTATATACGACTTTTTGGTGGTACGCAAACGCACTGACTTTCACCGCAAATTCTNCGCTCTTAAGTTCTATACCGAATCAATAGTGGGACATGGAAATTATAGCTAGGACAGAATGTAAGCTGCGTATATAGTAAAAATCAACCGCTGTATAATTGGTAGATTATGGACAAAACGATATGCACGTCGTATTGTTTCAAGCTATAATGACAGGTATCGACGTAAGCAGGTATACTCTATNTGTCATATGTTATGATTCATGCGGTNATGCCCTCTGTAATTATATGCTTCAGCATCAGCATGGACTCACAGAATCATAGCTGCGAATCCTCATCCACGGGTTCTTGTTACAGATAGTGAATCTCGCAATCTCTAACAGATTTAGGAGACGNCAGGTNACGGTGATGAGATCAGCACTTTCTATTGATCAAAACCCAAGGAAAGAATTAGTGAAGAAACACTTCTTGCTGCATTAATATCGATGTNAAGTTGGAGTACAAAATCATAAACTGTTTAAAGTTTAAACAATTGGCCAGGTGCACAATTTAACAGTGCACAACTCAATGATTGCCAAACCGTACTGATCATAAATTGGCGTATGTAGAATTACTTTTTTGATTGCATGGAAACCAGGGATTCAGAAGTTCTAGATATCCCTGATGAAAACTTACACAGATTATTCAAAAACAGGAATCTATGTCTTACTAAGTGTTCCTGCAAATCTTGGCACTTGAATCTGACTTGGTAATCAGCGGGAAAATGTTGTTGCTGTCGAGTGTTGGTATGCNTAAATAACTAACAACTCTTATATCGGCATANTCAGTATAGTGGGCCTATTTCATGATCTTTTAATATTATTATTATCTGTAGTAAAAGTGGGTATTTGATTGAAAGACTATTCCAAGTCGGTTGACTCTTTCTCATATTTTCGTTGTAGCGCAATCATGTGGTGTTATAAAGTGATGAAATTTTACATAAACTGCANCACGTATAGTAAATACAAATGATTTTAACTNGGTNTATAAACGAATATAAGATTATACATTACAAAATCCCGCGTGTGCGGCGTAATTACGTAGTGTATATACCATCATAGNAATCTCCAGGTCAAATTGCGTTACAATAAGAAGCAATAGGNCACATATGTTCAGNACAGGGAATACCAAATGGGTNCATTCCAAGGAGTGCGATGAGGTCACAGTNAGCGATTAATCACGGATCTTTGACGATTGTGACATGCATATCGATTAAATTTGATCTGCTAAGAAATAATGTAGGGCTACGCATTCAACACATGATGTAACATGACTAAACTAGTTTCTTGCTCTCGTGAATACTCACAATCATGCATAAAACCATGATATACCATGGTGATTAGCTCCGTGGTCATATTCGGTGTTGACAACTGTCACACACTANTTCCATGCGTCACAAATTAGACTTGAATTGTAGTGGAATTTGGAACGCGCATGTTATTGTACATATTTTATTTGATGAGGCNACTCCTGCATTTAGGAAATGGGTTTGCATTTCAACTGCTGTCCTTCATTTGTATTCCGTATTTCTAATCAATATTATTGCGCGATTTTAGTGTTTTGATTGTTTGATTACTGTTTAATTGTCTCCTCGCCAGTCTATATATTTTCTTCGTTGCTGTTGTATCTTTCTCCATCCCACCGAGGAACGGACGAGCAAGCACCATTGCGAATCTCGCTTACACATTTTCGTATTTCAACCAAACCCCTAATCTACGTTCTTGTTCAATTTGGAGTTCAATTTGGATACACAACGTTTGCCGAGTCCACATTAGCAGATTTTAGCTGAGCGGACAGGATTCAACATCTGGCACTCATTACTAGGGCTGGGCAAAATGATTCGAGTACTCGAATCTGAATCGAGTATTAATTTTAATGATTCGAGTCCAGTAGTAAAAGACGATTTTTTCGAGAACTGAAATTATACGCTTCTCGCCACTGAAAGTTAATTCATCAACAAGAATCATAGTTTCGATACTAATTTTCACTGGTGAAGCCTTGAAACATTGATTGGCGGTATCGTAGCATACGAAACACATAGTACAAATCTACGAAGGTTACTGGACGTAGCACATTTCCGAAGTCATGATTATCCCGCAACATTGTCACCAAGGGGAATGAATTCGGTATGGTCAAAAACATACCAAAGTATCATTTATGAGATGGATAACAGGCATTATATTCTTTGTGATAGCATAAACGGTACATATTTGAACTTTGACGTTTTACATTCTGTTATGACGTCATAATGAGTGATACTCGATTACTCGACTCGAAGCATATTACGTGATTCAGAATCGAATCACTCAGGTACTCGATTTTGCCCAGCCCTACTCATTTGGAGTATCGCGTCGAAACACACCAACTCCTATGATTCGTGATGACGCGCACGCCTCGGTCACCATTGGGTGCAGGAAATTGGGCGCGATCAGTATAGTCGAAAGGTGATGTTGACGTTGTGTGCAGGGGTGCAGTCATAGGTAGGTAATAAAATATTATATAGTAAACATTTTCATATTTATTTGATGGTAAAAGGCACTACTCCGTCTAGTCTGGTGCGTTCATTCTTCTCCAAGCTTATGCGATTAATTAATAAATTATGTCAATTCTTGATCTCTGATTGCGACGCCATACTGTACGTATCGTGCTTTTTTATTTATTCGTGTTCTCGTTAGTGTAGGCCTAGCCAGGGTTGTAATGACTCGAGTCATGACTCGACTCGAGTCACGATTGTTTGATGACTCGTCTTGACTCGAGTCATTTTCTCAAAATACTGAAATGACTCGACTCGACTCGAGTCAATTTCTGTAGCGACTCGACTTGGACTCGAGTCATTGTGCATGACTCGAGCCAAGTCATATGACTCGAGACGCAGACCGCCAAGACCGACATTTCATTGTAATTTCGAAGAATAGTAAAGTAACCACACTATTGGGATTTCGTCTATGGGTACTGGTACTTGAAAATGCGACCAAAAACTGCTGAAAGTGAGGAAAATTAGTATATTAGAAATGCGAACCAGTCGATATCACCAAACAGAGTTATAAATGGTGGGTTTAACAAGACATTAACAGGAATCTGAGCAGTCAACACAATGACTTGGACTCGACTCGAGTCATAATACCGTGACTCGGACTCGACTCTATTTTCGATGACTTGGACTTGACTCGGTGGTGAATTGAAAATGACTCGACTTGACTAATTTCCCTCCAAAAGCCAAACAGCATAGCTATAACCCACTCCCCTAAAATATGTCAAATACCACACCCCGAATCCCCTAGGTCTGCAAACTTGACCCAAGGCGTTGCAGAGAAACTCACTCTTGGCGACTTTAACAAAATCTATAGCCTGAATAAGGTGACCCAGCGAAAATGTAATTTTTGGCGGTCCCGCCTGGGCGTTCCTGAAATGGGAAACTATCTCAAATTTAAACGACAGCATCAATAAAGCGATCTATTTGCATATTGTTCGAACATGGTCGTGCTTGGCGGGATAGTTGGAATGTTTGCTTGCAAGCCACTGTGTCATAGATCACACAGTGAGATGCCGCTACCCCATCATATAACTCTTTGTTATGCATATTAAAGCGAATAGAGTAATACTAGAAATAGTATATAGCAAGTTTTTATATCACTCCTTTACATTTCGACGCAATATCTGATAAAAGTGGCAGTAAAAATTGGTATGAAAAATATAGAGAAAAGTCGCAAAAACTTGCACTATAAAATACACCCAGACAGCTTATAACATCATATCACATGAATTC
>ATSW01002430.1:0-13957 GCA_000444245.1 Botryllus schlosseri | reverse complement strand
ATCAAATATGCCGGACCTGATGTGTGGAACAGTATCCCGCCGGCCATCCGGCAGTCGACGAGCATGTCCACATTCAAGTCGAAATACAAGCAATTATTACTAAATAAATACAGTCCATCCTCAAGATTACCGGACCACGACTGACCTGTCCATCTCGCTTCCCATGACATGTCGCCTTTCATTAAGTGTGCATGCCTCCTCTATACATCGCCTAGGCCAAGGTGGGTGTCTGATTCCACAGACCAGTGGTTCTCAACCGCCGGTCCGCGACGACATTCCTGCCGGTCCGCCAGGTTTATCACAATTTTATACCTTAAATTCAAGATGCAATGTTGAAGGCTTGTCCATTGATAGAATAAATAAAACATCAAATTTTAAACCGATTCAGAACTTCGTGAGGTAACATATTAGGGCTGGAAGCATATTCGATTTGACCTTAAGTTCAAGACGTGACATTTGACGACATGCGAGCGACAAGTACAAAACAGGTACAAGCTGAATCATCGGTTAATAGCGCAGTTTGCGCGATCATTCGTTTTCCATTCATTTATTCAGTGCAGGACCGTAACTGGGGAACCCCAAACGGCCCAATTCGAGAGGGGCCGAGCTTGAAAAGAGCCCAAAATTATTTAGCAAATGAACATAAATCATAGCGTATTATTTTTATCTGCGAGAAATACGCATGATTTAAAGAAATAGGCATGTCAGCGCCAGCCATTACCGCGCCACGACGTACCAACACATAATCAAGTTTAGGCTAACATGGGACTCCGAAAGGTGTGCCAAAATTCGGCAGCGAGAAAACCTATTCAGTCATGAATTATCGAAAATTTCGGCTATTGGTGCCTTTTTGGGCACAAGACCAACGTTTTTGGGGGTGGGATGACGAAGTGCTTTTTCGGCACGTATCGGATTGTCGGTATAGTTGCTGTGCGATATTTTCTGCTTGCGCGCATTGTATTCGTATAGTTGCCGGAGTAACCCATGCATCTGGTGACAGTGGATAATGAGCAAGGTAACACGACAAGGTGCTTGGTTCGACTCCCAAACGCATCTTCTTTCGATATTGTCAAAAAGAAGAATATTATTCGAGTCGGTGTGATCGGTTAAACCCACAGCCTTCGGCTCGAAAGACTGTAAACGACTCTCGGCAGTAGCACCTTTATCTGGACAAGGCAATTTTACCTCGACTCAAGACTGGCTACCATAAAATCCCATGGATGCCATCATGAAGATAATTAATTACGATCAAACCCCTCTAAATGTGACTCTCTAGTACCATATAATTGCAAAAAACGGCTGCATGCTTAACATTTTGGTTTCATTTCAATTTTGAAAGTTCACCGGTCCGCCAGACATTTTTTGAAATTTTACCGGTCCGCGAGATGAAAAAGGTTGAGAACCACTGCCATAGACAACTCCTAGTCGCTTCGACATCTTCCTTTCTTTTCATTGTATCGCATTTTTTGTGGTGTATTGAACTGATAAAATTGCTAATAAACCAATGATGATGATGAAAAAAGCCCAGAAAAAGACGCGATGAAAGAAAGATCTCAGCATTTACAAGGAATGGAAAGAGCAACGAAGAGCCGCGAAATAGAGACAAACATCGAAAAAAGAACTGTGACATCGGGTACCTCCGTCGATGGTAGTTTAAGAAATCGCAACTAGGCACCCTATCTGTTCATTACATCGCACTGTACATTGTGTGGTCTTGTTAAAAAATAATATTACGATTATTAATTGTTCGTGGTGGATGCCAGATCAGGAGATGGTAACCGGTCATTTTAGAGTTACCATATTTTTGTAACACAAATTCCGGACGCTTTTTAGCGCCCACTAGCGGATTTTAAAATGAGGTATCACCACATTGTCGATCAATATGACGTCATACTAGCAAAGCTTTGTCTATCGACTAGAGGTGGTCACGATCCAGTTCAGTAGTACGTGGTTGTGTGTTGTAAGTTGTAACCAGGGCATAAGCCACATTTTTTCGCCCCCGCCCGCCAAAAGAAACTCTGATCTGGGGCCCACTGTAGGGTAATCGATACAACTTCTGGTGGCTGACTATGTAAATCTGGTTTCTATATGCATCTGGTCGTTACGTGATTTGTATGAATTATATGCATAATATCGGTTCTTCCATATATTACCAGTGTTGGGATGACTCGAGTCACCTTTTTCGTATGACTTGACTTGACTCGAGTCACTCTGCTAAAATGACTTGACTTGACTTGACTCGGCGTATCAGGAATGTGGATTGACTCGTGACTCGGAGCAAAATTCACGAGTCAATTTCAAGTAATCGGTGTCGATAAAAATCACTGTATCTTAGAAATGTTCGGATTGTTCGCGAAACGCTGGTGTAACCCGTGAGAGCCACCTATCATTCATTGATCGTGCGTTTTACTGAGCCTCCATTGTTTTCTCACAAATAAATTGACCGAAAACGAAGTGATCGAAGCTTACAGATTACGTTGTCGTAATCTAGTATAGTAAAGTAATTTGATAGCAAAATGTGTATTTCTGTTCTCTGTTCTGACCATAACCAAACCTCTTGCTTTATTGAAATTAAATTCAAATATAGTTTATATAGTTCTCAACCATTGGCGCAGGCTCGAATAGTACCATATCAATTTGTAAGTGGGTAATGTATTTGCATCTTATCAATTCGTTTCTCTATTTTGGCTGGTAACTATAAATAGAGTTATGCAATTATTTAGGTAGTTTAGCAGTTCTGCGTATATGTGAGCGATACAGCGTGTATATTTAACTCTATTCGTTCATCAGTTCAAAATCAATGACCACTCAATCTGTACATCAGACAGCTAATAACATGCAATCATGTAATCATGCCTCATACTTCGAAAAGGCAACTTGACTTGAATCGTGACTTGACTCGTGACTTGACTTGACTTGACTCGACTTGACTCGAGTCACCTCCAAAAATCGAATGACTTGACTTGACTCGAGTCATCTTCGAAAATCGATTGACTTGACTTGACTCGAGTCAAAATGTGCAATGACTCGAAATGACTCGTGACTCGAAGGTAGTGACTTGATCCCAACAGTGTTGGGATGACTCGAGTCATGACTTGACTCGAGTCAGACTCGAGTCAACTTTTTCGTATGACTTGACTTGACTCGAGTCACTTTGGAAAAATGACTTGACTTGACTTGACTCGGCGCTTCAGAAATGTGGATTGACTCGTGACTCGGAGCAAAATTTACGAGTCAATTTTAAGTCATCAATAAGTAAATGGTGTCAATTAAATGTTCGGATTATCCGCGATACGCCGGTGAAACGCCGGTGAGAGCACCAGTCATTCACTGATTTTACGTTTCACTGGTCCTCCTTTGTTACATCACAAATAAATTGACCGCTAACGAAATGATCATAGCTTACGTTGTTGCAGTAGTAGTAGATTACTAGCAACGGATCTCCTTTTCGTAGACGGCTCACTGCTTGTATTGCGCAGTGCTCACCTTTATCAGCCCTCTTGTATGATTTGAATCGAATGAATATAGTTTATCCGTTTATATTCTCGCGGATGTGTAGATGGGTATTGTATTGTACCATATCAATTTGTTTAAATTTCTCGAGGCTTCGTATTCTATCCTCTATTTTGACTGATAATGATAGACTGTAGCATATAACTATACAGTTACTCACGTATTTTATAAGCAGTTCTACGTGTGCGTGTGCTATACAACTCCTTTTTGCATGTATATTTACCTTTATACTCGTTATTTTATTTAAGATAAATGGCTAATTAATCTGTCTTGCACACAGCTGGCAAAATGTTATGAGTTTGAATCATCATTCGTCCTTCGAAAAATCAGTTGGACTTGAATTGTGACTAGACTCGTGACTTGACTTGACTTGACTCGACTTGACTCGAGTCTCCTCCAAAAATCGAGTGACTTGACTTGACTCGAGTCACCTTCGAAAATCTATTGACTTGACTTGACTCGAGTCAAAATCTGCATTGACTCGAGATGACTCGTGACTCGAAGGTAGTGACTTGATCCCAACACTGGATCCCAAGACTGTATATTACTATATAATTTGATCGTCTCTCCGCCCACGCGATCAGAGTTAGCGGCAGTGCTGGTTGAGGATTATGACTTCGAAAATGCAAGGAGCGTAATTGTAGGCTACATCATGAAGTCACGTTCATGTCACACCGATAAAATTATTTATCAGTCTAATGCCTGTGCGCACTGCATCACTGAGCTATATAAACATCGCACATCCGGTGGTTTCCATTTCCAACGTCCTATTTTCGAAGCTGATTTGATTATGTTCAACATCTTCGCGAACCCCGGAATGAAGGCAAACTATCCCCAGGTTTAGAACCACTATCTTTGAATAAAGCATCCAAACGGCCTAAACCGACTTTATGAATACCGTTATCTTATAATTGCGATTACAATTAAACTTATTTCTGTAAATGAATGTTATATTTTTATTTATTTTTGATCGCAGTTTTTGCGAGGGTGGTAGTGCCCATATTAAAATCAACGTATGGGATATCAAATCGCGACTAGCGCGAAGAAAAATTTCTTGTAGCATAAATCTGCTCATAAATAATATTGTTTAAGTTGACTTAGAAAAAATTATGAACTTACTTCAAAATTCCGGACATTTAGGCATATTTTAGAAATTCCTCCCGGACGCAGTTTTGACAGTGAAATTCCGGACATGTCCGGGAAATTCCGGACGTATGGCAACCCTAGGTCATTTCAACATGACTCATCTGTTAATTAGGCCACATCACATTGTGTCTTGTGTATCGCATTCTACATTGTGTGCCATGAGCGATGAAATATGTATAGGCCTAATCTAAAGATTATTTCGATTATTACAACACGCGCCACATCGTAACCCGTCTCCGCGTCTGCCCTACAGAGGAAAGCGAGCTTTCAGCAACAAAACACGTACCAAGTGCAAGAGATATATTCAAAAAACACGTCCACAATAAAAGCATAATATAGTACAATCATGATCATAATAAACTTCGTATGTGCATTTAAAATGAAGACCGCAAAGCAGAATCAAGCTCTCATCCCGCCGTTCGGCTGTATCGCGTCCAGCGCGCGAGGAATGTTGAAATCGTGCGCTTCCAACAGGCGGGAAAGCCATCCGCCTTCGTCGCTGAATCCCATCGCGAACATCTGCTTCAAGGCAGACGCCAGGCGCGGATCTGTAAAGCATTTTCGTGTACAGTACGCTGTGCTTTGGTACAACAAACGGGGATACTTACCCATGTCGCTGGGCAACTCTACATCTACATTCATGGTCTCGGATGCATCTAAAAACAAACATTGGCCTGTCAAATGGAGTTAATCTCAGTATTCCGCTACACAGGAAGACTAAGTCATTCTGGAATAGATCCTAAATTCGCAATTTCATGCAGATATTGTCATATTAGGTGATGCTATTGTTGATATTCATTGTTGTCTTCAATTCTCTACTAGTTGCTGACGACTACACCTGACGAGTGTCAGCCGAAAACATTCGAATTTATTTCAATATCAATATAATATTCAATCGTATATTGAGATGTGATTGCCGATTCAAAAGTGTCCTACCAGTCTGTTCTTGGTCGTTATCGTCAGAGACTACGGTCCAATCACCGTCCCGCGGGGCTGTCGGAACTGGCTCAGGATCTACAAAAACGTCATAGTCGTTAGAAAGTAGCGAGAAATGTCGTCTAATCACAGGGCTGCAATCGAGTCATTTTCAATTCACCATCGAGTCAAGTCCCAGTCCAAGTCAGCGAGCAATAGGGTCGAGTCCGAGTCATAGAGTTTACTGTTCAGTACCGAGTTCAAGTCAGGTTCAACTCGCTTAGTGTGAAACTATCGGGTGATATCGACGACCTCGGATTTATATTATACTCAATTCTCTCACTGTAAGCATGCTTATTGAAACAGATAAAAGACAGTTTCTGGGCCTATTCTTAATTATCGGTCCTGATATAAGAGACTTGAATGTGAGTCATATAGAATTTGTCAACTCATATGGCTTGGTCAAGTCAGGCGCAATGACTCGAGTACAAGTCGAGTCAATACACAAATTGACTCGAGTCGAGTCATCAAAAAATTTCGACCTGAGTCATAACAACCGGATATGGTATTTGGCATCTTCCAATGGGAGATCGTCGGTAATGAAGTACTTTTACTTTTCCCAAGTTTTGACTCCATGTACAATTTACTCAAAAACGCTACTTCCTCTTCTACTTGACAGTTTTGTGATAACTACTTTGTCCTCCTCTGCGTGTAATCAAGTTCAAATGCAAGGCTTTACTTCTAGTTCTACTCGAGTAGCAACGATAACTACATTGACCACTTCTGTAAGTCAAATCACCTTCAGTGCTCTTAGGAGGCGTTTCGGACGAGCTTTGCGCCTTCTCCGCTTCCTCCCTCTGTTTCTTCTTTATCTCGCTCTCAGCACACTTGGTCCTTGTTCCGTGATGCTCCACGTCTATATCAACGTCGACACCAAGCGGTTTCAGGAAGCCGGCCACAGCTTGGCCTACGCTGTTCAAGTACGCCTGGGCTGAATTAAGATCACATGGCTTCATTACCGCGATAACTCACGGATGTATCCGACGGGTATAACAATAGTTGTAGCGTCTTCAACGATCTTTCATTAACAATCACCCGTTGGGTAATTTCACTTAGAGCAGTGGTTCTTAATCCTAGCTAACCTAGCAAACCCCAAATTTCGGCATAGTCACACATCACAAATCTAATACCACCGTTGATATAAAATGTTCTTTCCAATTCTCTATAGTTGCTGATGATTACCCCTGTCGAGTGTCAGCCGGAAACATCAGAGTTTATTTCAACATGAATATGTTACTCAATTGCATATTGAAGTTCTGTACCTCCAAGAAGCTCTTCTAATACATCACTATGAAATACTAATGCACAAAATGAACTGAACAATGTATTCATATTGAAGTAAGCCAGAATATTTTCGACTTACGCCCGTCAGGGGTATTTGTCAGCAGCTAGTAGAGAATTGAAGACAACATTGTATACTGACAATTGTATCACCAAATATGACTTCATCGTTTGGTGATACGATTGTTGATATACAATGTTCTCTACTAGTTGCTGACGATTACCACTGACGACCGCCAGTCGAAAATATTCATATATATTGTTCAATTGTATATTGAAGTACTGTAACTGTGGGAGTCTCTACAAAAAGAATTGTGCATTAAATCAAAATTACTTACCAGTCTCTGCAGGGCCTTGTGACTGACTTTGTTCCTGATAGCGGCCATCAGCGCTAGCTGAAGAGGATGATTGCGCATTTTCACCAGGCGTCTGATGCTGTTGCTGAAATAAAGCACATAACATTCACATTATGCTACAATCAAGATGGATTCTTGAATGCAGAATACATCATCATCAGAAGTCATCGTAGCTACTCAAGTTGAAGTAAAAATAGCGAGGAAAATTTTTACTCAATCATAAGTAGAATTAGCAATTTCCAAGACATGCTAAAACTACTTCAAGTGGAAGTAGAAAACAAAGGTTTTAAAACACAACCAAGAAAGTAATTCCAAAAATTCGATTTGGCCTAGGGGTTGCATACTTTTAGCAGTTAATCGTAGGTCGGCACTCAAGAAATTGCGACATTTGTCTTCGCGACTAACACAAATGACTAATCATGCTACAAATAAGTACAATTTTCGAAGACATATTCAGATGCCGTGATCGAGGGGCATTTTCAAGTGCGGTTCTTATGACGATTTTGCTGAAAAAGTGACACAAACTCATCGCAAAAATAGTTTATCCTTCTAAAATCAGGAGATGATGTTGATAAATGTAAGACTTTGACGGCTTTTACACCTTGTTTAACGTCCACTTACAAACAAATATTAAAAACTGTTCCAGCAGAAGTGGCATAAAATCATAACCACTCCGAGTAAGTATGCAAAACTTCATTACTGATAACCTCCGAACTGCACGGAACAATATGACTATCCAATGGACTGCATCGTTGCGTTGCAATCAAATTACATTATCTTAATTTTTTCACATTTTGAGATCACTTTTCCAAATTCATTGAAAATCAAGTTTTTGTAAGATTTTCATATCTTTCGGCCATGTTTAAGTTTGTCACTTTGTTTCAAAGTTAACCACGGCCGAAAGAAAATGAAAACTTTGCATAAAGTTCATTTTCACAACACATTTAAATTGTAGGCTACATTATAAGCTACTTTCCTTGCACACAGAAACTCTAAGATCTGAGAAATTTCACACATCGATACCTGATAATGCTGCGCTGGATGCCCCCAAGGTCCAAAGCCCCAGGAGTGAGGAAATTGATTGGGAAACCGTTGAAAGGACGGGTAAGATGGAGGCGCGTGGCGTGGCTGTCCGTGAGGGTATTGATGGAAGGTGTTTCCATGCGGATACTGCCCGTGTCCGAACGGGAATTTTTGCCACTGACCACAAAACGTTTCATCTGAAGAATGAAGGAGCTTTTAGTGCATAACTAGGGCTGTGCACAAATTATGATTCATGTCGGGCAGTTTTTTCGAGTAATAAAATTATATACTTCTTGACAGTAAGAGTTAATTTATCAACAAGAATTATAGTTTCGATACTACTTGCAACTGTGAAAGGCTGTAAACCTCGATTGGTTGTATCACAGCATACGAAACATGTAGTGGAAATGACACGTCTGCGAGGCCATGATCAACAGCATTGACACAAAGTGCAATGAAATAGGTTGAAAAAATACAAAATAATCTTAGATTTGCACATATTTCAGTTTTTTACATCACACATCATATTTCAATTGTTGTGATGTCATAACTAGGGCAAGTTTTGACAACTTTTTTTACAGTTTCCGGCAGCTTCCTAAATACTCGGAAGATATGTAGAATGCTGTTTAAAGCTGTTTGAAGGAATCTTATAGTGCTTTTTGCAACATTTTGCAACTTTTTCGATTTTTCATGAAAGTTTTTTCGATTTTTCATGCAACCAACTTTTTACTGGAAATATTTGGCAGTATATGTCACTGTTTTTCGAGAATTTTGGTGAAATACACGGCCAAATTCGACTGAAATATCGTATATCAGCACTGAAGTCACGCTCTTACGGGTATTTCGGGAGCTGAGCCGGAAAGTTGACCTTTTTTTTAGTCAANCNANNNNGAAGTGCAAAAAATTGACCATTTTTTCAGGATTTAACTCCGGTAGGCCTATTTATAGTCGTAAAATTTTGAAACAGTGTCCTCTTCAGATCTCCAAAATATGGTAACGCTACAATATGGCATCATTTGTTGTGATTGAGTCGCAATAGATATTCGTGACATGTCATTATATAAAATATTTCGCCCCATCCCGATTTTTCATCCTGGCTACCCCTGTACCCTTATACGGTTCTGAAACCTTGTCATTTGCAAGTCGAATGAAGCTAATACTTTTGAAAGCACGTTTTCAAAGCTGAACTGTAGGGGTGATAAATAGTGAACTGTTTCCAACTGTTTTTGATGGCTAATTGCATATATTTCATCGCATTTACAGCTCTGTTGATAAATACATATGTTTTAAAATGGACACATCTAAATCGAATGAGCAGCGTGGTACGGCTGAAGTCGTTCGTGGCCAAGTATTTGAAGTAGGGCCAAGATATCATACCCTGTCATACATTGGAGAAGGGGCTTACGGAATGGTTGTGTGAGTATTCGTTGCATGAAATTCATTTTGATATAGGTCTTTGGTACGAATTTTATTGCTCTGGTCAATAGTCGAGATTTTTTGAAACTTTGTATATATTTTAGAATCAGTATCATCATTAATCTGGGAATTATTGGTTGAACACAGGTACTGGCCATTGATGGTCTAATAACGTTGGTGATAATTGTGCAGAGGTAGACTGCTTGGCTTCTAGATCAGTACTTTGTGCGTTATGGTAGCTTATACATTTTATGACATTCCTAGATGATAGATTAATGCTTTTTGCATAGTTGTAGGTTTTTCTCATGCATGCTTTGATTTCAGATCTGGACAAGACACATTTCACGACTACAAAGTTGCCATCAAGAAAATCAGTCCCTTCGAGCACCAAACATACTGTCAGCGTACACTTCGCGAAATAAAGATCCTGCTGAGTTTCAATCACGAAAATATCATTCAAATCAAGGATATCATCAGAGCACCAACCATCGATGACATGAAAGATGTGTGAGTCGAAACATTTCTGATTGAAATGATTAAATTGCTGTTTGAGAAATAGTAATGTTTATATATGTCTGATTATAATAATCTTGGTGCGCTATTGGGTGCGTCAGAGAATCACGGTGGCCAATAGCCTATATGCTGACATAACCATACGTACAAGTGTTTGCCATATGCCTTTGTCTCGATATTGCATCTTGTCATGTTTTATTTCAATGCTTTTGTTGGGGTCATGTAGCTTGAAGCAATTGTATAGGTTAAGATTTTAGCACTTGGTTGCTAATGAATGTCTGCATCGTTCTAGACCTATTGTATGCATCGAGGTTTTTCGTTTTATTGATGATTTAATCTTTTCAAAAAGACATACGACTCCGATAAAATGTAAAGATTGGAGGGTGTCAAAACTACTAGGAGTAATTTTTTAATCAGACACCCCAATGTCCCTAATATACTCTGATTCTAATCTATGACTATAGCTAGTTCAAAATCGGAATCTGATGTAGTCTGCTCTTTCAAGTCTTCCTTTTATGCAGTTGAAACAAGATGAACCGCATTTTCAGGTTTTTAGACGGCATCCGGAAATTGAATATCTGAAACTATACTCGATACGCACACCTCTGCTAGTTTCAAATGTATAAGGATGCCATGTTGTCTTATGTTTGATGTTTGATGATCAATAATCAATTCCAACGCTTGCATATTCTTTTATAATTATCAGTCCCATCCCATGACTGGAGAGGATGCACTTCTTGCAGTGTCCTGACCAGTTCGGAGACAATTCGACAATATATTTAATCATTTGCCTTTGTATCAATCATTTTGCCTTTATGCAAGTGTTTCTATATCATGCACGAAGTCTCCACCAAGGGGTATTTATGAATTGATGTGCGATTGGACTTAACACATTAACTTGCATTATATAGCAATATGCCTGATTACTTCATACTTCAGTGCTCATTTCGACAGTAAATGCAAATTTTACACAAGTTTTTCATGAAATCTTTAACTAAAAATCCTATAATAACCTGTAGCCTATCAGATATTATAGCTATCACATCAGATACACTTTTTGGATGGCTATTGTTATTCTCTTGCCTATACCTGAAGTTGTGCCAGGACTTCACTAACGATACGAAATTCAAGCAATCGCGAATTTTGTTTACCATGCGTATTATTACTAATATGAACTTTCATAGGGCTGCAAATTGTATTCCCATGACATGTGCTGGATCTTATCGACAGCGGTGTGATCTTGCGAACAGTCGCAAGGGATGCTGTTATTATGCTTAGTAAATGAGATATAGTAGTCCTCTTAATTAGAAGTG
Organism: Botryllus schlosseri; assembly: GCA_000444245.1. Lineage (NCBI taxonomy): Eukaryota > Metazoa > Chordata > Ascidiacea > Stolidobranchia > Styelidae > Botryllus > Botryllus schlosseri. The sequence continues at coordinate 2,421 of ATSW01002430.1, read as the reverse complement.
ATAATGAGTGACAGGGTGGATGTTTTCCAATAAAACCATTCATGTTCATCCAAATGATAATCTTCGATATTGACCATACTCTTCTGATAAAAAGCTTTTGATACCCTCCATAATATCTGGATTTTCCCCCTCATGTTGCGTCAACTCGAGTCGTATTTCACAATTTTTTAAAATCAAGTCTGGGGCCAACATTAGGAAGCTACAACCATTTAAATTAGATTCACTGTGAGTACGCTATATCAAAACATGGTGAAATACCATTTTTTGGTGCTATGTGTCAAGGTATGTCGGTATTATCATGTTCCTAAATCAATCTACCTCTAATTTTGATGGATAAAAACTCAGCTGGTCTGCTTCAGAGAGCCACATAACTGAAAATTCAATAATATTATATCCCAAGACTCGTCTCTTGGGACTGATTCAAAGTAAGGCAAATTATGCGTTCCTTTCTTGCTTCTAATTTGCAACAGCCCATTAATATGCATTCCGATTATCCATTTGCATGCATGGTCAGTCACTCGACTGGCAGCTTTCCGATCGTTATTTTTCGCAGCTCCGAAAGCGGTTCGATTTCGTCTTTGCAACACTTTTTTCAATCGTTTTCTAGTTTGATCGTGCAAGACTTGATGGAAACCGATCTTTACAAGCTTCTGAAAACGCAACATCTCAGCAACGACCACATTTGTTACTTCCTGTACCAGATTTTGAGAGGTTTGAAGTACATCCATTCCGCCAACGTCATTCACAGAGACCTCAAGCCGAGCAATCTTCTCCTCAACACCACTTGCGACTTGAAGGTAGGTTGAAGCCGGGTAATTCCAATAGTGGGTCCAGTACATCTCAAATATGGAGATGAGGTGTGTGAGCTTCTCGAGATCTTGTTATTGCTGTTTTTAATAATACAGTCTGAGAGGCAGTCAGAATAGTTAGCGTTGCAGACGTTAGCAGACGTAGAAGTCTCGCCATCAAATTTTACTCAATTACAAAAAGAAATAGCAATTTCCACGACTACATCAAGTGGAAGTAATAATGAGTGGTATGAAAAAGGATCGAAAAGTAGATTTGGTTGAGTGCTATGAGCAGGTAATCGGTGGTGGCTAGAATAGTTTCAGTTATTTGATACGTGGGTATTTCACGCGGTTCTTCTGACAATTTCAGTCTAAAGAGTGATGCAAACTTATCCGCAAACTCCTCATCACTTCCCATAATCTGAATTATAAGTAAGCAGTTTTTCTTGAAACTGTTTCAAGTAAAAGAGGAAGTGGTCCAAAAAACAAACACTTGAATACGTAGTGCACGCAGGCAAAGACAGCTTGCGTACTCTGAAAAAGTAGAAGCACCCCGTTACTGACCGCCTCTGCTTGTGTTACAGTAATGCTTTAGTTATTGTTCCATGTATCTTGTCCATTCTGCGCTGACATTGTTGTTTGTTTATTTGAGTGGATTATACGTGGTCTTCTGCCCTGAACAGTACTTTCAATATTAATAGCTCGGAACAACATTGATTTGAAATGAAAGTTGGCAGAGTGACACACTGTGCAGCTATAAAGCGTTAGTCCTTTATCTTTCATAGTTGACGTCGAATTTTAGCAACCCATTCCCCATTTTATACAGTTACAGGAATGCTGCCAGCCAAAACGAATTTATTAACTAGCTAGAATTTACCTACTTCAAACCAAATTATCAAACAGTTTTACAGAATATTCAACCGTATCTGTTTTAACGACATCTGACCATTTTCCAGCTAATATCGATATTGAATGTTGGTTCTATTTTTGGCTTGACCTTGCGCAGTGTATCAATATTGGTGTCGGTGTCGCAATAAATGTTTATTCCAGCAATTATCAGACATATTGCTGAGGAATTTTGAAAATATTCAGCAGCTGTTGTCTGTTGATAGTTGGTATCTACTAGCACCTTTGCGTTATGCCTTCTGATCTATTTTAAGCGGATTGGTGCACACTTAGGAGCCGACAAATCCATCCGTTGGTTTACTCATCTCCCTTTGTAAAATACCACCGAATCAAAAAGCAAGATCTATGAAAATTACATTTAATTTTTCTATTCCGATCTAGTCTGCGGGTTGTGTTTATTTTCCAGTTCAAGAAATGATCGGTATCAGATAAACTTCAGAACTGAAATCCCTTTCTGGACGTGAATATGTCGTCGCAGTGGAATCAAAGTGTCTTATGTCCGTTTTACACATTTTGGGAAAATTAACTTTGAGTGAAGTTTTCATCTTCTTTTAGCCATATATTGGCCCCGATTAACTTTGATACACTGAGACAGACATAAGCATGGCTGAGATATGACCGAAAGAAATACAAAATTTTTAGAAAAGTAGATTTTTTTCAAGTTTAAAGAAGGGAGCTTCAAAATTTGAAAACTGGACATAAGATACTTTGATTCCACTGCGACGAT
>ATSW01002426.1:0-10217 GCA_000444245.1 Botryllus schlosseri | reverse complement strand
CAAGTCAATCTCACTTTTATAGTTTTGACTCGAGTCAAGTCGAGTCATTTCAATTCACCACCGAGTCAAGTCCGAGTCCAAGCCAGCAAGCAGAGGGCCGAGTCCGAGTCCAAGTCACTGTGTTCACTGCTCAGTTTCCAGTTCCAAATCGTGGTAAACCCACTTTTTATAACTCCGTTTGGTGATATCGAATGGTTCGCATTTAAAATATACCAATTTTCCTCACTCTTGGCAGTTTCTAGTCGCATTTTCAAGTACCAGTACCAACAGACGAAATCCCAATAGTGTGTTGGCTCTGGAATTACAATGAAATGTCGGTCTTGGCCGTCTGAGATTCGAGTCAATGACTTGGTTCGAGTCATGCGCAATGACTCGAGTCCACGTCGAGTCAATACACAGATTGACTCGAGTCGAGTCATTTCTGCATTTTGAAAAAATGACTCGAGTCAAGTCGAGTCATCAGAAAATCGTGACTCGAGTCGGACTCGAGTCATTACAACCCTGATTGGTACTAGTACTTGAAAATGCGACCAGAAAAGCTAAAAATGAGGGAAATTAGTATATTATAAATGCGATCCAAACAAAAAGTTACAAAAAGCGGGTTAACAAAACTTTAACTGGAGACTGAGCAGTAAACACAATGACTTGGACTCGGACGCCAGTCATAATACCATGACTCGGACTTGACTCGAGTCAAAAGTATAAAAGTGAGATTGACTTGTGACTCGGAGCCTCGAGACTTGATTACAACCCTGGTTCATATTAATTGTGAGTTGATCCTCATAAGCATGAGAATGGCAAACGTCTATCCGCCAAGTTTGGGTCGATTTTCACTATACATTTCTCCAGTAGTATTTCGAGGGAAACCAGAAATGAGACTATATTCAAAATTAGAGCATGAAAACGTTTCATGAATTAAATTAGAATTAGATTACCGGAATTTTTTTCTAGCAGGTACAAATAGTCCTCCAAGTCTGGTTTCGATACATGCTGTTCTGGGCGCGAGCCATATCACTAGCATAACATAGCACTACAGAGTTATCATCTCGAAACCATTTAGATTGAAAAGCAGCTCGACTGAAAAATGCCAAAAACAGGTCAGAAGACAATTCGCTATTTACCCACACCAATAATAGTTACACAAAAGCATCTAATACGACAACCCGTAGCTCGAAAACCCCAGATCGAGTTCACGTTTAGAGGTATCAAACAGTCGCTTGCTGTACACAAAGAGTTGTGTCATTTCTGGCGTTTCTCACCTGACTGCACCCATTGCAGACTGCCGGAAGAGATATCGGTGGGGCCGAACACGGCGTCATCTTCGTCATCGTCAGAGAAGTTCACGTCACACACGACATCCTAGAGAGATACAAAGAGTTAACAAATACAGCACTCAAACGGTAAAATTGGAACGGAAGTAGTTTTGTCAACATTTGTTGTTCCCCACAAAACGCGGCTCAAGTGAGCCAAGATTTGAAGATTTTCGGCTACCAAACGGGCAATAGGACATGCTTGCATTACTCAATAAAGAGATATGGTTTTCTATTTCGCCTGCACCAGCGAGATGCTTTGACGACGGAGATGCGATACAGCTTTTATAGTAAGGTCATCTAGTCTGCACCCCCGTTTTTTTCTCCTCCATGCTATCCGTGATTGCTGAGCGCCTACAGGATAGCCGTGGATACCAATTTTCGAGTCTTTGGTCTGACCCGGCCGGGGATCGAACTCACGACCTACCGATCGAGAAGTCGGACGCACAACCACTACACTATCTCGCTGTTCTTTGAGACCCTTCTACTTTTCACAGAACCAACTTCACTAATTAGTAGGGCAAGTTTTTGCAACTTCTTTTACAGCTTCCTGAATACTCAGAATTTATGAAGTATGTTTCAAGTTTGCAGGAACATTATGTTGCAACTTTTTTATATTTTGCATGCTACTTTCAACTGCAACTGTTATCTAGTATTGTGTGAAATATAAAGTAGTGATTTAAAAAGGTCCGTGGACAGATTGGCATGCAACAATATAGCATGTGACACATCAGCATGTGGGTTAAGTGACGGGTTAGGGTTGGGTTTAGGGCTGGGTTAGGGTTGTGCCTGGGGTCAGGATATCTATGAGGGTAATTTCAGGGGTCTAATGTCGGGTTAGAGTTAGTTTTTGGGTTATTAAGTTACATGTAGAAGTGACGCATACTGAAGTGTCCCATGTTCAACTGTCGTTTTTCATTGTGTTGCTTGCTCATATGTCGGGCAACCATTTAAAATGCATCCAATAAAACTATTTCTAGAACGGTTCTCTCTCTATGTCAGGGGCGGGCAACATACGGCTTGCGGGCCGGACCCGGCCGCAACCGTAACCGCCTACTTGTAGCACCGTAAGGCTTTTGTAAGGCACCGCTTATGCCAGGGGTCGCCAACTCAAAACATGTCGCAGGCCACTTTTGAAATTTCGTAGAGGATGCGGGCCGCATGAATTCAATATCGAGATTAATTAAACCCTATCTCGTCACCTACTCAACCCTAATGAATTGATATCTTGGTAAGTTGGGGTTACCTGGCTTATCGAACGCCTTGAAACCATGTACTAGGGATTGCACCGCGTGTTGATGATTGATCAGAGAGAAGCAGACATGACGGCTGTATGACAATGTCATTCTCAAATACACATTGTCTTCGCTATTATCAGCGAGAAATGGCTTTGAAGTGACATTGCTGTCGTTAAAATACATTCATTAAATACGGATTATTCCTTGTATATGTGGATAAATGGGCGAATAATGTATCGAATCAGAAATCCGGCCCGCCTAGTACTTAATTTTCCTATATCCGGCCCGCCAACTGGAGAAGTTGCCCGCCCTTGCTCTATGCCAGTGGTCGGGAACCCATGGCTCGCGAGCCATATATGGCTCTTTGCGAAATTTTTATTTTTGTGCCTAATTTATCAATATTGCAGCAATGAGTTATTAAATCTTCAGCACGAGCAGTATAATTATTCTTGTGGCAGTATAAAATGTATTTGAGAGGTTATTACAGTGACGTATTCAAGGTTAGGGGTTCGGACCCCCTTTTCAAAATCCTCAAATTTAAGTTGCTGTCGCGCCTGCGACCAATATCACTCGCTATAAATTCGATGTACCCGGTACGAAATCTTGAATTGCACGATGCATTCATTGATCAAAGAGACGAGGAGACATGGCGGCGCCTGCATCACAATGCAGCTTTCAAATAAGCGTTGTCTTTCTGATCTGCGGCGAGAATTAAACTGATGTGGAAGTGACATTCAAAATTACAAATTGAAATTACAAACAACACGATAGCTATATCCACGTTCTTGATTGTTAACGTAGCTTTGTAGACGCTGTTAAAATGTAGGCGTTTGCGCTCAGTACCGCCGAACACGTGAGAATTAAGAAGCCGAATTGGAAGCAGTGAGACAATTACATTCGAATAATATCAGTCATTATACATTCAATGATATTTACGATGAATTGCCCTATCACAATGCCTTGTCGTCTGTTTCGAATTTTATTTCTGACAATAAATAGGCAATAAGCTACGTGATTTTGGTATTAAAAATGTTTAAAATCTAGTAGACAGGTGAGGCACTGCGAGCCATATATAGCTCTTTTGGTTATAAAATATGCCTCTTTGCCAAATATATATTGTTGTACTGAATTGATCAATACTGCAGCAACTTGCTAGAAAATTTTCATCAAGGCCAGAATAAGTATTCTCGTGGCAATATACACATGGCTTTGAGAGGTAAATACAACACCGTCTTCAGGTTTGTGGGCAGGAACCCCCTCTTTTCAAAATCATCAAATTTAAGTTACTGTCGAGCCGGCGATCAATATCACTCGCGAATTCGATGTACCCGACTCGAAATCTTGGATTGCACAATACGTTGATTGATCAAAGAGAATAGCAGACATGGCGACGCCCATATGACAACGCAGTTTTCAAATGCATATTATCTTACTGATCTACGGCGCGAAATGAACTGCCGTGGACATTACGTTCACAATTACAATACTCAAATTACAAAAAATGTAGTAGCTATCCATGTTTTTGATTGGTAGGCCTACGTAGCTCTGTACTACCGGCAATAATTAAGACGTATAGGCGTGGGGCGCAACGTTATGTGTAACTGCCGAATACTTTGAGGATTGAGAATTCGATCAGTATTTAGATCTTCGGAATCACGGGGACAATTAGACTAGATTAATATCAGTTATAATAAATCATAAGCTATTTACGATGAATTGTGTTATCAATGGTCTGTGTCTGCGTCTATGCCTTACCTCTCGTTTCGCGCTTTATTTACGAACAATAAATATGAAAATTGTGTGATTTCGGCGGAAAAATGTTAAAAATCGTGTCATTCATGAACATCGATAGAAGATACCAAAAGTAATTGAAGGTTTCACAATTTTCGTTCACTCATCCTGACGACAGGTGAGGTACTGCCTCACTTGCCTCCCCTATAACCCGACGTCACTGATGTATCACAAATTTTAGATTGGTAGGCATATCACTGCTGTAGTGGCCATGTTTGGCTTCGGCTACGCATGTGATCATGGGTTCTCGCATTTAGACGGACAATCACGACGAACCTACGTTCTAGTAACTCATGTTTTGCATGCTTAAATAAGGTGACCAGCAATATGATTAGAACGGCTTTTAACAGAGAAAATGTGGCGCACACGACGGATCCCATGCAGTTAGTTGAAATAAGCGCTACCATGACGTCACGAATTTTCAATTGTGACGTAGCAGTCGATCTACATGTATGGCTCTTTAGGAGTTAAAATGGGAAAAATAGGGCCAATATGGCTCTTCGGACTAAAAAGGTTCCCGACCACTGCTCTATGCGATAGATTAGTGAGCAGTTCTATCTCTAGTTCCGGGTTGCGAGCAAGTGAGCAGTTCTAGTTCCAGTTGCGCATTTCGAAATGCAAGTAGTTTGTGCAAGCTTGCTCACCATAATCCCGCTGCTAAGCTGAACCGGCGTTTCCGTCCGTGGCGACTTCTCTTTGGCGGAAAAGAACTTCGACCCGGAACTGAGCAGATTCTTTGCCTGAGGCGAATCGAACGTCGAAATCTCTGCCTCAAAACTTTTACAGTCGCACGGAAGCGCGTTTTCCTTCCCGCGGTCGACGCCGAGGGCTCTGCGACGCGTATTCGCGGGTGAGATTACAACCTCTCCGTTTGCTAACTTTCCGGTTGGCTTTGTTCGACTCCCTCATCCGTTTTCTACCATCTCTCACAGGCGTTAGCGTTCTCGGAAAGCCGTTGTTTTCTGGACGCTCCAATTTGACGGCGCAATTTCCGATCCCTTTGCAGTACTCGCGGAAACTCCCGCACGTCCAAGGTGGTCTTTCGCGTGCGGCTTTGAGGGCTTTTGAAAATACTTTGTCAAAATCGGCCTCACATAACGATTGCGGTATTTCGAAGCCACTTGTCGCGGGTATTGTCAGCAACGTTTCGTCTGAATACAGACTTGGATGAGCGTCGTACTAATATGAAATTATTAAATCCTTCATCTCAGCAGTGTTAGGATGACTCGAGTCAACTTTTTTGTATGACTTGACTCGAGTCACTTTGCAAAAAATGACCTGACTCGGTGCTTGAGAAATGTGGATTGACTCGTGACTCGGAGCAAAAGTTACGAGTCAATGTCAAGCCATCAAATAAACGGTGTCGATTAAATCACTGTATCTTGTTATGTACGAATTGTTCGCGATACGCCGGTGTCACTTGTAAGAGCAACCAGTCATTCACGGATGCTACGTTTCACTGATCCTCCATTGTCACATCAAAAATAAATTGAATGCAAACGAAATGATCACAGCTTGCGTTAATGTGCTAGCAATAGATTAATCTAATAGCAACTTATCTCCGTTCCTTAGACGACTCAGTGCATACATTACGCAGTGCTCACATTAAACAACACTATGTTTATTTTAACCGAACGAACATAGTTTACGCCATTATATTCTCGCGGATGTGGAGGGGTAGTGTACTGAACCATATCAATTTGTTTCAACGCTTTGTATTCGATCCACTATTTTGACTGACTATTGTATTAGCAGTTCTACGAGTGCGTGAGCGATACATCGCCATTTTTATATACCGTATATTTTACTTTATATTCGTTATTTGATTCAAGACAAGTGACCAATAAATCTGTTTTTCACACAGCTAGCAAAATGTATTTATTGGAAACATCATTCGTACTTCGAAAATTCAATTTGACTTGACTCGTGACTTGACTAGAGTCACCTTTGAAAATCGATTGACTCGACTTGACTTCAGTCAAAATCCGCAATGACTCGTGAATCGAAGGTAGTAACTTGATCCCAACACTGCATCTCGGATAAACATGGCCGCAACATTTGTTTTGAAGTTTTACCTGTCAGGGTTGTAATGACTCGATTTTTTAATGACTCGACTTGACTCGAGTCAATTTTTCGAACGTTCAAAATGACACGACTCGAGTTATTTCTTGTATGGACTCGACTTGTACTCGAGTCATTGTCCATGACTCAAACCAAGTCACATGACTCGAGACTGGGGCGACCAAGACAGAAATTTCATTGTGACTTCGAAGAACAGTGAAGTTACCACAAGATTGGTATTTCGTCTATCGGTCCTGATACATGGAAATAGGGCCGGAAACTGACAGGGCCTAGGAAAAATACTATATTATGAATGCGAGCCATTCTATATCACTTGAGGAGAGTTTAAAAAAGTGGATTGAACCAAATTGGACGGAAAAGACTTGAGTCAAAACACTACATATGACTCGGACTCGAACCTCTACTAGCTGACTTGGACTCGGACTTGACTCGGTTGGGAGTTTTAGATGACTCGACCTGACTCAAGACGAAACTATAAAAATGAAATTGACTTGTGACTTGGAACCTCGGACTTGGTTACAACCCTGGCTCTGGTAGTTGGAAATTTAGGTATATCACCGAGTCCCACTCACCGAAGGCTGGAAAAAGCCATTTCAGAAACGTTATCAAGTCGGACTCCTCGATTTTGCTACCGCCATTCGAAATCAGTTTCGCAAAGTATAACAAGGCCGGGTTTCGACTGACATCAAACCTTTTCCAACTGGATGTGCCCTGCAAAGATCAAATCGGATAAAGTTGACACTGTAGGTCAAGGTTAAGTGCATCCCTAAACGCCGATAATAAAAGGATCAGATAAGCTTCCCTGTGTTCACCAACTGACGCACACGATATTGATAAGCCATTAGCTCTACAATATTAGTAAGACGATTATACGAATGTTACACCATAGCATGGCCATGCGTCTGGAACACTCACAGTGGTGAATTTGTCGTCGATTCTCAAACACTCTCGCACTTGGTCGAGATACGAACCGATGTCCGACAAAAGATCTTTGTGAAACGATTCGCCGAAATCTCGAAAACACTCGTCGAAGAAAAAATCTGAAACGACAAATGAACGGGTGAATACAAGACATGGGCATATCCAGGGTTGTGATGACTCGAGTCACTATTTTTGGTGACTTGACTTGAGTCATTTTTTCAAATGCGTATATCGACTTGACCCAAGTCATATAGCTTGAGATTAGGACGACCAAGACAGACAGTTCATTCTAACTTCAAATAATAATAAGTTGCAGTACTACACTATTGGCATTCCGTCTATCAGTCCTGATGCTTGAAAAATAGGGCCATAAACCTTAAGACGGAGAAAAATTACTACATTATGGCTGCAGGCCATTCTACATCGCTCCAGCAGAGTTGAGAATAGTGGGTTGAACTGACAACTGAACAGTAAACATAATGACTTGGACTCGACCGCCTACCAGCTGACTTGGACTCGGACTTGACTCGGTGGTGAAATAAGAATGATTCGACTTGACTCGAGTCAAAACTATAAAAGTGAGATTGAGTTGTGACTCGAAACCTTTTGACTCGATTACATGGGGCATATAGGGAAGTGGAAGCAGGCCCGCGGCCTTCCATAGAAGGAAATAGTCAGGAGAAGGTGTATTAGTAAGGCGTCAAGTTCGGTTCAGTAAAGCCAAGTTCAATGTGCTTACTGTACATTCTTTAGGCCAGTGATTCCTAACCTGGATTCCCGGATTCAATCTCAGGTGTTTGCCGCAGCTAAAGTAAATATTCCTAATGTTTTAATATTCTGTTCTTCTGAGCATGATACCTTGACGAAATGCCATGTCCGTTAGCAGTCTTCTGACGAGCCTCTTGAACAAGGACACTTCTCTCCGTGCCCACGTAAACAGCCTTTTATTCTAAGTTGAAAAATTGCTTTAAAGCGGGATAGCCCAGTAAACAAAACGCCAACTCACAGCCTTATCTTTGGCGAATAACCCATTGAGAAGATCCTTGAGTGAAAAGAAATTGTCCATGATATAGAATATATTTGACACACTCCCATTTTCCAGGATATTGTACAAAACAAACTGGAACGAAAAAGGAATATTTGGGTTTTATCAATTTATGACAGCAGTGCTCAACCTGCGGCCCGAATACGGCCGGCAAAGAGGCGACAATCAAGAATGGGTTTGATGAGATTGTTGTTTCAGACAAAAATTATGTTGAGTAATAACATTTATGAATGAAGAAGAATCTACTACAATACTAGTGATGTTATGTGGCTTTTATGAGAGAGATCCATCAGATATGTCACAGATTTTGACAATTTCAATTGAAATCTACGCAAACTGTTTCAGTTGGTGTCAATATACCAACAAATATATGCATTTTAAATCAAACACCTCTACCAGCTGCAGATATTCAAGGATTTCTGGTGGTATTAATAGTGAGGTTGGGGAGAAAAAGTACCTGTGTGAATCGATGTCGACTATGTTTCAAGTCGAGCCGAGTAGCCAACCACTTATTACGACATCATGACTTATTTGTAAAGTTCAAATACGTAAATTTGACGCGATCACGAAGACAACGATGCCAGTTAGCAGCTATAATATTGCATTGAAGAACACTTCGATCAGGACTGCACGGAAATGTCGTTTTCATTAACCTGTGTAGCTTGGTGCTACATATTTATTATGAGCAAATATAGGGTAACCATATTTTGGAATCGGGAAATGAGGACACTTTACCAAAATTTTCAAACTTAGAATACTGGACTAAAATCCGGGAAAATTAATAAATTCTCCACGATATTGTGGAGATAAAAAAAGTAGTCAATTTCGTTCGAACCACGAATTTCCTATTTAGCGTCATTTATGCCCATTTTCACTCTAATATATCCACTATCTTAGCTAAAAAAAAGCTGTAAAGGAGGACGGAATTGCCAAAAAGGGGACATTTAGGAGGACAAATCCTCCTAAAGGAGAACGTACGGGTAACCTTAGCAAATACCAATAATCTCACCGACAGGCCTTATGTACGTACGATTTCATTGTCTCTCATTACTCGCATCGAATCATTACAATTAATACTATCCGTAATCAACATATCAGAATTGTCGTGATAATTATGATCATATTATTTATTGTGCTGAGCAAGTATATTTGTACCCACAGCATACTAGTTTGCCAAAATTCAGCAGCACACCAAAACATTACATAAATANATNGATNGGATGAATCGGATCTAACCAATGATATTTACCGACTGCTTCAATTTCAGCGTCGACCTGACGAGTTCCCTTCGGCACGGTATATCCGGAAATTGTGAGTTGAGCATTTCAAGGTAGCGCAATATATGGAGAAATTCCTTCTGACAGTTGTCCTGGATGATATGGTGGATGGATTCCAGCAGAAATCTAAATTGGGTGTCGTGCTGGAATGATGACACCCCGCAAAATTCTTGCTCCGCATTCCATACGCATGCTGCCAAAGAAATGGATTGGTGGTACAAGTGTAAATCATCCATCAAATGCTATACAAGTCTCAAACAGGCTATCTGAAGTTATCTCGAATGCAAGCTCGTACAGATTCACAGAATACGCTTGAATTTTGTCTTCAAGGTAGACAACAAGCAAATCATGAAAGACAATACGATTCCATAATTGAGACCAGGAATATTTCATCGTGAATTCTCCTGGCCTCTTGCTAAGCATGCTGTAAATGTGGTTCCTGATACGGATATGACCAATGAGGATATGAAATGTGTTGCAGCCTACTGTACTGCACATGAAGTTGAAGTGAACAAGTTATGAAAATTAGCAGGAGGTTGAGTACCGCAGTTAC
>ATSW01002425.1:0-12097 GCA_000444245.1 Botryllus schlosseri | reverse complement strand
TCGCCTAGGCTAAGGTGGGTGTCTGATCTTAAAGGCTACTCCAAGTTGTTCCGACACCTTCCTATCTTTTCATTGTATCGCAGTCTTGTGATGTTTTGAAATGATGAAAATATTAAGAAAACTGATTGATTGATTGACTCGCCACCGCGCTTCAACACTTGTTCACCCTTCGAAGAATTTCTGGCACGCATTTCTTCACTGTTGTATGTCCTCAACGCGACCTCCATCTCAACTCCCATTTCCTCAGGAATGACGTGGAAATATGCATACGTTGGCCTGGATTTTTCTTTCTACGAGTAAAACATCGCCATATCTGTTTTTCATTTCAGCGATATGCGGCCAAATGCATGGATGCGTGTTGTGGAATTCGGAATCAGGAAACACGGAATTCTATCCACATTCTAACCTCATCACCTGGAGAGATCAGAGATGTGGCGAGGAATTCATAAAGTCTCTGCCGGATCCAGAAAACTGTACTCCCGCTTCGACAGGTTTGCGATTTATGGCATTTCGGCACAACCGACCAGAGAAGGACAACGATAGCAACTTTGTGCTTTCCAAATTAGATCAGAATTAGAACTATTGAATTCGCAATAGCTTGGACATTGAATTAAATTCCTAATTAAAAAGAAACATGAACGAAATTAAGTTCAGTTCATTTCAAATCGCTGCTCATTCTTATAAGCATGACAATGGACAATGTATGTGCACCAACCTTGGCTCGTGTCGCACTATACTTTACTAACTGGAAAACCAGAAATTAGATGCATAAAATCATTTCACAAATTAGATTAGAATCAGATGAGCGGCATGTTCCTCTAATTAGTTAAAATACACAACTAGAATTATCCATAAGTCCGCACCTGATACGATTTGTGCAGCGGCTCATAGTCAAGTATAAATTGCGATTATTCCAACATTACTCAGCGTATAATCCCCCGCAAAGTTGTGCATTAAGTGCTGGAATGACTGAAGAGCTATCACATTACGACACAATATGCATTTTCGGTTTATTTGAAGGTACAACACTCGCCAATCTGCGTCTATCAATGCTAAAATAACCGATACAGTATCTGATGAAGTCTACGTGCAGTGCATGCTTTTGAATTAGCTGGATGGTGAGATCGAGAGGTAGGCTAACTAGCTAGCTAAGTAGCATACTCGAGTCAGTCATGCGGCTCCATGCGTGCTCTGAAGTTTAAAATGCGACTACCACATCCAAAAAAGGCTGGAACCACTGGTCTATTCCATTCGGTTCAGCTCGAGAAGGACTTGGTCGGGGTTGGCTATAAACGAAATGGGCTGAGGATCAAGACCCCAAAACATATACAGTGTCAGATTACCTTATATTGTCAGTTTCAACACATAGTTAGGGTTGGGCAAAATCGAGTACTTGACAGACTTGATTCTGAACCGAGCATTAGGCGTCGAGCCGGGTATTCGATTATCACTCAACAAGACGGGACATCAGTATGAATGATCTGGAAATTTCAAATTTATACATTTCATGCGACCATGAGGAATATGGTTATACATCACAATAAAGTATTTGGTATTTTATTAACACACCAATTTCATTGCTCAATGTGACAATGCTGTGGGCCGATCAGGACTTCACGTATATGTCATTTATACGAAAACGTGCGTAGCTTTGTACTGCATGTTCCGTATGCTGCGATACCAGGCGCGTAGCCAGACGAAAAATAGGGTGGGGGCTTGAAATAAAAGGCGGGTTTCGATTTTTTTCGAATTTACTAATATAGCATCAATTCATTTGGGTTAAGTGCATGCATGAATTACGATTATACAATCTCCTAGTGTTGACGAACTTTCGCGTGTGATAAGCTTGCCAACGAGTCCCGAAGAGCTGTCAATTAGCGAGTCCCTGATCTCTCGAGAACTATTATATACGCGCGCTTGCCGCTTATCCACGTGTATTACGTTGCCTCGGCGACGATTTGCGCAAGTCAAAATGTCCGAGTTGGTATGGAATCTGGTCTATAATGGCATCGATTTCAGGTGGTTCAAACCTTTCTCATCTTTTATAACTCAAGCCTTGACATACATCTTGTTATGGTTATGTTTAAGGATAGCTGGAAATCAATTACGCATGTAATGTACGCACTACGCAGTCGCACATGCTTGCGGACATTCGATGTCATTCAGTTGCGCGATGTCACTCATTAATCACAATCGCTAAGCAGCATACATTTAACAGCATTGTCTCCAAGCCATAGAGAGATAGGAGCGAAAGCATACTGCAGGCCCGAGATCCGATAGTTGGGTCAGCGATGATATCGTGCGCACCAGGCCAATGCAGATGCGATTATTCAAGCCAGCGGAACAAGACTTGAAGACGCGGGCCAGCGACGATTGCCTAGCGCGCGGCAATGAGTGACATAATCTCGCAATCATCTCAGCGGGAGATCGCGTCGCGTTACAGACAAATCTCGCTAATTGGCAGATAACTAACCTTGGCGTGGTTGCGATTGTTCAGAACAATGCCAATTTTCAGACTTTGAGGGATATTTCGAGGGGTTTCCATTGCCTTCGACGAAAATTTAATGTATATTATCAGAATTAGTGCGACTGTAGCTTTCAAATAAGATCAACTTTATTTAATTTGAGCGCTCGGATAGTCATCTATGGGATTAGCAATTGCGTTGTCGCTTCCTAGCAAATTGCCGACTATAGCATCACTAGGCCGTGAATCACGTGTTGCGCATCTAGCCGTGGGTTAGTTATCTATAGCTAATTGGCCGCGCGCAACACTGATGATAATACGACTCATTGAACATTAGCGTCAGAATGGTCAGGGGTCTCGACGTATAACTGAGCGTATAATTACAGTACTCGTAAATACGGTCAATCACCATTCTCGACTCGAAGCAATAAAATTACCACTCGATTCACATTCGAGTACTGGAATCATTGTGCCGATAAATTGTGTTTGAACACATAATTTCCTATTCGTTTTCACATTCCCAGCTCAGCACCGCTAGATTGGGTGACAATGACGTAACCTGGATAAAAAATTGGAAGGCGCATTTCACAAGTTGTCGTTTTGGGGGAAATGTTCACAACAATGCCGTGACCTCACGGATCCATTGTGACGTGATGACAACAGTGGTCTTCACAATGTCAAACCCGAATGGTTTGTGCCCCGATGTAGGCCTGTCTGGCCCGCTGTATATGAGAAGTTGAGATTCTCTGTTATAGCTGACACATTCACAACAGAGATATTTCCTTCAGGTTTCGGGTGCGCGTCTCTGTTTTGGATGCAACGACACAAAAGCAACATCCTGGATGACTATAATTGCGCCGGGACGATCATGGACTACATCACTGTCAATCTATGCCAAAGCGATACGCCTTGCATATCGACACAAAACGCGATGTCGTGGGGTTATTACGATTTTTGCAGGGAAGAATGGAATGTGAGAATGTGAATATGTGTTTATTGCAATCTATCTGATTTTATCGTACAGCATAGGAATATCAGCTGGGTGACTTGGACAACTAGAGAATTTTCAGCTTTTCCAAATTATTTCGAATTAAAACTGTGGGTACAAAGTTTTTTCAAATTTAAGTATAATTGGAAATATAGCTACACAGTTATTTCTAAATTAGATTAAAATCAGAATTATAGCTACACATTTTTTCTGAAAGTAGAGTATAATTAGAACTACTACATTCGCGAAAACTTGGAAATTGAACCAATTTCCGTTAGTATCATTCTTATTAGCATAAGAATAGCAAATGTCTGTACAGCAAGCTTGGCTCGTTTCGCACTATACAGTTTTCCTGGAGCATATACAGGAAAACCAGAAATTGGATTTGAATTAAAACTGGAGCATGAAAGCATCTCACAAATTAGATTGAAATTAGGTTGGAGCAAAAAAAAAATTTTAAAAATTGAATTAGAATTAGGTCACCGATATTTAGCTCCAATTAACTCTAATTATTAGACAACTAGACTTATCTATTTGTACAAGTCTGGTGTATAGGTAGTTCTGTCAGATGCAGGTGTCGTTTGTGGATGCTTGCGCTTATGTAAGACCGAATAGTTGACAACCGAAAATTCGCAATGAAGAAACCGCTGGGTGGCGATATTGCGACGTGTCGTCCTAATTTTGTTTCATGTGTGAATGAGCTTGCTTTCAACCAGGTCGAGAATTTTCAGCTCTTTTCAAGTAAGATTACAATTTAAACTACTTGATTCGCCAAACATGGAAATTGCATTACATACCTGATGAGAAAGATATGAAATATAGTTAAGTTCATATCAAATCAGAATTTATTGTCATAAGCACGAGAATGGTAAAATTCCGTTCGCAAAGCAAAGCCTGATATGTTACTGGAATTAAAATAGAGTATGGAAACATGGCTTCCGCATAATGCAACAACATAACATAACATTGTTGGGTTATTATTTTTATCTGAACAAGTCACACACAATGTACAATGCGATAAGACACAATGCGATGTCATGAACAGATAGGAGGATGTCGAACGACACGAATCAGTAGCGATCCTTTACTCTAACATCCACCTCAACGGATACTTTCATTGTTGTACCGCATTTTGCAATTGACTTACAACTAATAAGTTCAGAAATTACGTTGGAAACGTATTCACGTAATCAACGCTGGTAAAGCAAAACTTACGCGTATTGAAATGAATGGCAGTTTCCTGCTTTTGTTCGCGGGTGAAACGGGTGTTTACCGCTGTCGTCATCAGATTACACGGATTTGTATCAGTCCTTACAGCACCACACGCGGATACACAGAATCGTAGTTGGGATTTTTCAGGGGATTTTTCGGATCTACAAGTTTCCCACACTATATCTGATTCAGTCGTCGAATCGTTGTGAATGAGCTTGATCGTGAATCCTGTATTGTGCAGTGATGCGCCAAGCAGCGTCTTTTGCGTCATAAAAACACTTGAGTCATTCATTGACTCAACCAGCGTTAGTTGCTTATCAGTCCGTCTCTGCAGATAAGGTGATTCTTGCCTATCAAGTTCTATATCCTTACATAGCATTCATAGAATATCCCTCTGTAAATCATCAGATTACATTGTCATCTGATCAAAACACACACAATGTATGATGAAAATTTATTCAGTCCATTGATTGATTGAGTCACCTCTGCTATATAACGACCCATCATTCATCACAATATATATTCACACTCTGAACCAATGTTTCTGCATTATACAGTCTCGAAAGGTCGGGCTTCCCGGTTCGCCTCCTGCCTGAAATTAAACGGCCTGGCGTCGTAATCGGCCCCTTAAAGTTCGACTGGTGTGGAATCAAAGCGGGCTCCCGGATATTAGTGGGACTTGGTGACATGCAGTGCTCTGTGCTGTCGTGCAATCCAAATCGACATACAGCCGGTATGAAGCTAATAAAATTGTGCTGATTTTACTTTTTTTTTCATCAGCAACGTAATCAGAGGTAATCAAAGATGTTCATCGTTGATACTCAAGTAGAAACATAATTAGCGCCGTAACGTCCTGCCTAAGTACAAGTAGAAGTAGCCCTTTTCAAGACATGTTGAAACTACTTCAAGTAGAAGATGCGAGACTAACGCAAAATGACTTTTGCACTGTACTATTTGTTGCAATATTCGTGAATCGTGATACCCGTGCTCTATTGTGTGACGTTCTTGCGGCCATTGTAGGTTCGGTGTCATCACTGCTAACAGTAGCTTGGAGTGGATTTTCGGGGTTCGAATACCTCCCATTTCGAACTGGAAACCCCGTCCTTTTGAAATGCCGATTCTAACTTCAATATTTCTTAGCTTATTTGCAATTCCGAAATTCGTATTATCGGCTATAAGTTAGCTGTGTTTCAGTTAGTTTGTTGCGGATTTTTAAAGGCCGTTCGATCTAGTTCCAGTTGCGAGTTTTTTGAAGTGAGTAGTTATAATTGTACATTTGTACTTATAGTTGCGAGTTGCTGAAGGGAGTAGTTCTAGTTGCGTGTTTTGAAAGTCCAGTAGTTTGCACAAATCTGGAGTATAGCGAACCAGAAATAGCCAGTTCTCCAAGTGTAGTGGCAGGGTCCGTATTTGCATATTAAAATACGCGCGCTTTCGCCGCCGTTGCAGTTTTCAATCTTGGCACTTCCGCGCAATTGTCCGTGATATCGCCCCTCGAAACCGGCCGCGCGTTCTACAAGGAAAAGAAGTTGGATGGGACAGAGTCTCGGATATGCGTTCCCTATTTTGGACGCGACTGCTTGTGGACGTCCGCATCGCTAAACGGTGGCGCTGTCTTCGATCGTTTTGTTACCGAAGTGTATGAATGGACGAGGCTGTTCGCGGCGAGCGTGACTAAGGAGGATGTGTATCGTCGGATTCAAGATGACGCTGGTGCGTTGCTATTGGATTTTGTAATTTGCTGCGTTGCGCTTTCGTGCGACATTTTCGCTTCCGATGTTTCCACGTGGCGAGATAGCGTAGTGGTGTAATTCACAGCTGCAACAACAATGGGTTGCCGGTTCGAGTCCGACCGAGTTCGACCCCAGAATTCCTACCTAAGTGTTGAAGGTTTTTCTAGGCTCCCCCTCGCCATCTCATCCGTGTAAGCGAAGTCTCATAACTACCTACAAGTCGGCAGCTACGGAATAAAAATGACCAATTGACCATAGCAGTCGACAAACACCATTATTGCCCATGAATACCACAAATAACAACAATAACAAACTGTTTCAATATAATCTCTGTGGGCCATTGTACTGGAACAAGTGTATTTCGAGACAACTGCAATTCTATCTGATTGCGGTTGCAGCCAATCGATGTGCCGCTAGCGCTGTTGTTTTGGTAATCATGGTGTTTTTCGACTGCAGTGGATAATGGTCATTTACACAAGGCCGATATTTTATATTGCTTCCGAGTTGACCGACTTGTAGGCTTTTATGACACCGATTTTGCGCTGACGCGCTGTATCTGAGCACATTACATACTTTATAACTTATTTCACTTGTGTGTAATTGTTCGCTTTGACCGTAGTATATGCATTATTCATATTGAAATAAACCCGAATAGGCTCGGCTGACACTCGTCAGGGGTAATCATCAGCAACTAGTAGAGAATTGGAAAGAACATTGTATATCAACAATCGTACCCCAAAATATGACGCATGAAATTTCGAATATTCGGGGCGGAGAGAGCGCTTGAGCTCGATGTACTATTGTTAGATGGTACACAAACTCCTTCTGTAGGCACAGGCTTGGTTGGTTCTATACATTAGCTTATAATTCTGCAACACGTTCGGCTAATATTACACCGCTCACGCACGATCCATTTGTGGGTCAGGGCATATTCTTTGAAAACCGCCAGTATAATGCAAAGCCAACAGCCGGATTTGATCTTTTTACCTCTCACGAGCTGGGATAAGTCAACCAGCGAACCAATTTTCTATAAACATTCATCGTTTATATTTTGACGTTAGCAAGAAATCAAACAGTTATTTAAATATAATTGACTTGACTCTCTAAAATTTCGACCCCACCCTCCCATATCGCCCCCGTCGGCCGTTTTGACCTCCTAACCATATGCAGCAAAATCGCGCATTTTATCTACCACTGGTCTGGAACGTGAAGAATCCACATTTGCACACTGCATACAAAGTAACAGGAGGTGCCATACGGACAAATCATGAAAATATAGTGGCATGTGTCGATAGCAGACTTGGATGACTAGAAAATTTCCGGCTTTCCCAAATTTGATTAGAATTAGAATTATAGCTGTCCATTTTTTTCCGAATTAGATTAGAATTAGAATCACAGAATTAGCGGAAAACTTCAAAGGTCATTGAAAGGGTCATTCTGTTACAGCCTCACACCACGACAAGCCTGGCGCGACTATGAAAATAACACCGACCATATTCGGAGAGAGACACGCGCCCTGTTTGAAGGGAATCGCAGAAAATATCAGCGTAGGCGACTGCAAAATACCGAGAATAGCGTCGGAAATCGCGACCGGGATTATACGGAATGTCTTTGGGATGTTCCTGGGCGGTATGTAACGCTTTTTCATTTCAATAAGCTTCGGATTTCGATATATTTACGTAATCAATATATTAATACAAGTTCTAATACTTTTGCAATGCCTCGGTATGCAACCAATGCACAATATATTCGGTATCTTACAGAAAAAGACAGTGTCTTTGACGACGTACGGGAGGTGTGGGGATGTGGAACTCCTTTCCGGAAGAACAAGTTATTTCGAACGTCCTTGGAGACTGTCTCGGGATTGCATTGTGCGTTTGATAATGAGGTGGACGCGGCTCTTGGTGCGGCCTTGTTTGCGGCTTATTCCAGTAGCTAGACCGGCGGTGACTGCATGGTGGGGCTTTACGGACTGGTGCGACGATACATGCCGACAGGCAGAGATGCCAAGACATGATTCCAGAGAAAATGGCAGTGAAAAAATCAAATTTACTAATGATTGGGCCGTTCTCCTGCTTTGGGTAATGCAATTTAAAGAGAGCTAGCCCCTTGGTTGTCAGCCGCCGGTCTGTGGCAAGTGTACTGTCGGTATATCATATTTAAAATGCCAGAAGTTGTCCATTAAATAGAGAAATATAACGTCAAATTGATTTGAGAGTTTGGAAAGGATTTTTCTGCATGTAGTGGAGAATTCATTGCCTACTTTGGGCGTTCGTCAAAATGATGCTAGTGTTGTACGAAACAGTTTAAAAGTAGCCTACAGACCGTTTCGGACAAGTTACATCTCAAGGCCTCTGACACTTGAACAAACTTTGTTAAACTCGAACGGTGCAATTATAAGCGACACTTGACATTATGAAAATTAATAGAGGCTATGCTATAGCAAACCACGAAGTTGCCTTTTTTACATAGGACTCAGAACAATGCCAATCATGTTAAGCAGAGGTCGGGAACCTTTTTTGTCCGAAGACCCATAATGGCCCTCTTTTTTCCATTGTAACTAGCAAAGAGCCATAGATGTCAATAAACTGTTACTTCACAATTGAAATTTCGTGACGTCATTGTAGGACTAATTCAAACTCACTACATGGGATTCGTCTTGCGCGCAACATTTTCTCTAAAATTCGTACTAATCATGCTGATTGCTTTATTTAAGCATTCGAAACTTGAGTTACGAGCACGATAGGTTCGTCGTGATGCTCCTTTTAAATGCGAGAACCCATGATCACATGCTTAGGTGGAGCCAAACATGGTCACTGCAGCAGTATATATGCCTACCCAGTACCCACTCTCAGCTGTGATACATCAGTAACGTCGGGTCACGGGAGGTAAGTGAGGCAGTGTCTCACCTGTCGTCAGGATGAGTGAAGGGAAATTGTAAAATCTTCAATTACTATTGGTATTTTCTCTCGATGTTCATGAATTAGAAGATTTTGAACATTTCCCCCCTGAAATCACATAATTCGCATATTCATTGTTCGAAAATAAAGCGCGGAACGAGAGGTTAGGCACAGACAGGCCACGCCTCATCATTGATAACGCAATTCATCGTAAATAGCTTAGAATTTATTATAACTGATATTGATCGAATGTAACTGTAACGATTGCGAAAATATAAATACTGATCGACTTCTCCATTCTCAAAGTATTCGGCGGTAAAATATAACTTTGCGCTACAGCCTACTTTTTATCGCCGATACCAGTACAGAGCTACTTGCCTATCAAGAACGTGGGTAGCTATGACGTTGTTTGTATTTCGAGTTTGTAATTGTAAATGTAACGTCCACGACAGTACATTTTGCGCTATAGATCAGGAAAACAATGTGTATGTGAAAACTGCGTCGTCATATGGGCGATTGGGCATCGCCATGCCTGCTATTCTCTTTGATCAATCAACGAATGTATCGTGTGGGGCAGTGGTCGGGAACCTTTTTCGTCTGAAGAGCCATGTCAGCCTTATATTTTCCATTTTAACTCACAAGGAGCCATACATGTCAATCAATTGTTACGTCACAATTGAAAATAGTGACGTCATATAACGAAGCAGACAAATTTACCAGTCATTCCAAGGTTGAGTGGTTTTCACCTATTGAAATCTTATCTTAGACCGATTGGTGACAACATGGAATAATCTGGGCTACTAGATGTGATCCAGTTGATCTATGCTGGAAGCACAACAGCTATCCACATCATGGATGGAGGATGTTTTGACAAGGCAGTCCCTCCTCACCTCCTCGTCGATGCAGCAATCTATCAACATACCATAGAAATTGCCTTAACTGAGGATAAGCGTGGTGACATGAAGTCCTTAATGGAAAAGGTGACTGGTGGGGAAATGGGAGCCAGACACTGTGACCCAGTATTGCGAGTATTTGAGCGAAGGTTTGAAGAAACGTTCAATCGATTCGCAAAAAGAGGAAGAACACCTGCACTCTAGGTGGAGTACCAATACATGGTAGATATGCCCAATGTCTTTATCAGAACCAAGTGACTCGCAGACCACAATGGGAATCTGTACTGCATTGTTACCAAGATGCTTCACACCTGCAGGCCATCATTAGCGGTTCTCAAACTTTTTTCGGCACGCCCCTTGATAGAAAATTTCGCCCCCCTCTTATCGTCATATCGAAAAGTATTAAAAAGAGCAACCAATGTTTGCAACCCCAATGCATTGTTTTGTGGCGCGGGAGGTATTTATGGCCGTTGAGACACTTCTCAAATATGTAGTTGCAGTTGAATAATTTATTAAACATAACCATGTGCAATGATAACATGTAGCACATAGATATTTTAGCGATTTTGGTGCCTAACCCCTTCTATTACCCCACTAGATCTTAGCTCGAACGGACCTGACCACAACCTAAATCAAAATCCAATGGCAGCAACACGCATTTACCAGTTACACTTCATTCAGGGACATCTTCTGATTAGTGCAAGGTTCGGTATCACTCAAAATCTAGCATCAGTGTGTGGATGGTACGGCGGAATTATGACATTTCAAATCGAAAGGCCTAATTAGGATTATTTCCATTGTTGAAACTGGAGATTTCAGCACAAATTAAACTCATTCCGAGTTCAAGAAAATCATTTCCCTCAGGCGGCTTCGCGCCTCCCTTCAGATGCTTCCACGACCCCCCATACCCCCAGTTTGAGAACGTCTGCCGCCCACGGGAACCACGTTGGTGAACCCGCAGAGGAAAAATGAGCAACAGATTTTCTGGCCACAGATGTTGGGTGCCCACTCTCAGTCATCTGTCAGTTGTCAACCGGCAAATGGAGGAGAACGTCAGCAGACATGTACCAGTTCACAGAGAGCTTACCAAGACACAGATTAAGCGAGATGCAGGGGCCATTGAACTTGTCCTAAAATGGTTTGAAGAAATGAAGCCATTCGTCAACGATGTATTTCTCAACTGGATTCACAAGTATACGGTTGATGACGTAGTCGAAATACTGAGGGAGCAGCTGAATTTAGGATGGCCATGCAGATCATCAACCTGGATGAAAAGTCAGTGATGGTTGTCATGTCAAAGGTGAAAGCAGGGTTTTAATGACTCGAGTCACGATTTTTTATGACTCGACTTGACTCGAGTCATTTTCTAAAAATGACGGATCTGTGTATTGACTCGACTTCTCGAGTCATTGCGCATGACTCGAACCAAGTCATATGACTCGAGACTCAGACGGCCAAGACCAACATTTTATGGTTTTGTTTGTTTTGGGGTAGGCTATTCATGGTGTTTGTCGACTACTATGGTCATTTAACGATATTTTTCTTATCTTCCGTAGCTGCCGACTTATAGCACGGCCCACTGACGCGGATGAGGTGGCGAGCAGGAGCCTAGGTAAACCTGCAACACTTATATATCGGAATTCGGAAGTCGACCTCGGTCGGACCCGCATCCATTGGTGTTGCAGCCGCGGATTATACCACTGCGCTATCTCGCCACTCAACATTTTATGGTAATTTCGAAGAATAGTGTGTGTGATTATCTCTTACTACTATCTCTCTCTTTAGTAGTTTCCCTAAACGCACGAGCGATCTAGTCTTCTTGTTGTTGTGATTAGAGCCCGACCGATTATCGGCTCGCCGATAATATCGAGTCGATATCACGCTTGGAGAGAAATATCGGTATCGGC
>ATSW01002424.1:0-10884 GCA_000444245.1 Botryllus schlosseri | reverse complement strand
TGACAAATTGACACATTGATTGAATGTTCTCATGATTCGCATCACGCAACCAAAGTCAACGTGAAACATATAGCGATCGCGAAAAGTATAAAATCTTGGATATTCAATTCACCGTCTGCGATGGTTCTTATATTCGGTGCTTATTACTTAATCGGTAATATTCTTATTATATCAGACTCGTGAAATCCAGTTCTGCACCAAACTACCAACATATTACATTGTAGCGATTGCGATGTATGTAACCACAAGTCACGAGAGATGGTTAGGTGTTATCTTGTGAGCGATCGTAGGATTTTAGAATTATTTCGCGCCTTTTTGAATAAGCGTACACTTCACAAAGGATTAGGGTTAGAGTAGAAATAAGTGACAATTTGTTGCTATTCAAGTTACCGACACTGGCGGTCTGTTATTCGTTACTTATTAAATCTTTACGAGTGAAATCAAGTACTGTGACAAACTGCTTACGAAAATTTCACCGCGTGAGCGATCGATATGCCTGTAACACGAAGCCGCGAAAGATGGTTATGTCCGAGACATTATCTTGTCAGNGCTCGCNGGGATTTTGCAAACTATTTCACACCTATTTGAAGTGTNAGTTTGTGAACGCNGTTATTGTTGGTATTGGAATCNCCNTCTACGCCGGCTCTCTGGTAAACTAATTACCAAATATTACCTTGCTAGTGATTCCTAGATTCACCAAACTATTTCACACCTTTTTGCTNAAAGTACGACATTCCGCCCGCAGCCTATACCCGAAAGTACGAATCACCGCCGCGTCCATAAGAATAACGATATATCATTGTNGCACTCACCGTAAACGTTGGGATNANNTCNAATNGGTCATATATAATAATTTGGGATATACATACTAACTAAGGACCAATCACGTGACTATTTACCATACCTGATACATATTCCACACCGTGCGAGAGATGCCTATAACCGAAAGGGCGATTCACGACCGCACCCATACGAACACATGGCGAGTCACCAAAGATCCCGTAAGAAACAATGGCACTTCACCAGAGATCCCTTAAGAATACATGACAGGCGAATCACCGCCACCGCCTATAGCAAAAAAGGCGAGTCACGACCACGAGTTTTCACGGCGAATCACCGCCACGAGCTATACCTGAAAGGGCGAATCACGACCGCACCCATAAGAACACATGGCGACTCACAGAGGGGGGTTAGAGGGTTAGAGGGTGGTCTAAAAAGGCGAGTCACCACCCCCGGTTTTCAGGCGAGGCACCACCCCGCCCATAAGCCACAATGGCGCGTCACGACCGATATACTATACTACTCATGTATAGTGAGTTCGAATTGGAGCTACCCTGACGTTACCGAATTTTCGATTGTGACGTAACAGTTGATTGACATGTATGGCTCTTCGGGAGTTAAAATGGGAAAAATAGGACTAAAATGGCTCTTCGGACAAAAAAAGGTTCCCGACCTCTGAATATATCTTTAACGACGACTACATCATTTTGCAGCATGCGGCAGTCATCATCTTCATAATCATCAGAGAACTCATTCTGTGCCAGTGATCAATTTCAACATGCTTTAACTGTTGAACCGACTCATTCCGTGCCAGTGATCAATTTCAACATGCTATAACTGTTGAACCGACGACCAATTCGACGGTTCCAGCCACTGTATACGTCGACTATATTGGGTGCAAATCTTCGGTAGGCTCATACTACATGTTTTTTTCGAAAGTATTTACGGCCATTACGGCATAATTAAAGCACAATTTTTAAAGGCAATAAAAAACTGTTTAAAACTGGTTCCGAGATCCTAAAACCATCTGGATATACCACTCTGTTTACCTCCCATATATAGACTTCTCTCCGCCAGCACAAAACAAGGATTCTGGCCGCTATTGAAACATGCGAAAAGTTGCAGCAATATTTATGAATAAGGCTAGAGTTAAGTGCGAAATTGAAAACTTATCTGGGAGTCATACCATATCACCAAAAGAGCCATACATGGCTTCCCGATCCCTGATCTAGCTTTTCGACCGCGATGACCATCGCTATGGGTTAAATCGAATTCGGAATTTAGTATTTGGCTTCGGATATTCGAGTATCACTCTCGATGACATCATAAGAGTATGGGTGATTTGGAAAGTTATAATAATCTAATATTTTCCTTTTATGCGACCACAAATAAATTAATGTCAGTTCTGCACGCCATATAAAGATTATTTGATATTTTTCGACAACACCTACTTCATTGGACTTGCGACAATGCTGTGGGTCGATAACGACTTGTCGGAAATGTCATTTCCGATAATGTGCGAAGAGGTCCCAAAATAATTTCGTGAATTAACATAAATTACAGAGTATTTTTTGAAAATTTATGCAGCTTTTGCAAAATTTTTTTGCTCTACGTGCGATTTGATATTGCCAAATATCTTGATTATTGGTATTATACCGCAAGAAAAACTACGCATGACTTATAGAAATGGGCATTCCGGCGTCGGCCATTACCACGCAACGACGTAACAAGACATATGAAGTTTTAGGCCATGTAACATGTGACTCCGAGAAATGTGCCAGAAGGATCGGCAGCGTGAAAAACGTGACCGAAAAGGACTGCCTTTATGCTGACCGAAAACTTCGATATTTATAAATATATGTTCAATTGTCCATTGGCGAATGAAGGGCTGCATGGCGACGAATGTTCCATTCTTAGTAGTTTGAAGCTGAACCCTATAAGGCAAATACCATCCCGCAGAGAAAATTTATTTTCCAGTGAAGAAATACCAATTTGAAATAGTGTGCGTCTCTTAGTTGAATACGTTTGGGCGATTTCAATATCGTTTGACAAAACAGACAGGACGTCACGAAATAACATCTTGTTACGAAATCATTATACCAACCGGTCCGCCGAATATGTTTATTTATTTTTTACGCGCCCTACATTTTCCAAGAAACCTCACTCAGCTCTACCGATAAATCTGATTACGTGAGCAGAAAGAGGATATAAAAATGGATAGCAATATAAATGCAATTTCCGATCATGTTGACCGATTAAATTATGAATTATAAAAACAATTTGTGCTTCGCGCGTCTGGGCGATAGAAGCTGGCTAACGAAACACTACAACAAATGGCTTTGATAAGTATTGGTAAAAACGTATATCCTGGCGGGGGGTCTGGGGGCGTTTATCACGCTATGGGAGGCCGAAGACTAACGTTTTTTTAATGGGGGCTGACGAAGTGCTGTTTCAGTCCTGCTTACGATCTCACTAGTCCAGAGGTGGTCAAAGTAGTCAAGAAAGCTACTCCAGTAGAAGTAGAAGTAGCGACGAAAAAAATCTACTCAGGTACGAGTAGCAGCACTTCTTTCATAAGCAACCTAAAACTACTTGAAGTAGAAATAGAATTGACTGACTTTATATCTACTCAAGTACATAAGTAGTTGTGAAAACGATCGTAATTCGTTCGCATGGACTGTCAAAAGCTGCAAATTGAGATATGCGGAGGGAGTATAGAGAGCTTGATTCATATTGATGCATCCCAGGATGTTTTGACTGAATAAGCAGTCGTCCACATCATGGGATGTAAATGATAGTATTGATATGGAAATGCGACACTAATCCTTTGCTTACTCGAGCACCTCGTTTTAGAGAATATCATGGCATATGGCGCCATCCACCATATTATAAGGCCCCTAGCTTAGTCGAAGAGTAATACGAAGGAGTTGTATAGGATGCGGCTTTAACACTTTGCACGATTATAATATGTTAATTAAAAATATGGCAGATCGTAGAAATGCCATATAGTGTATAGCTTTATTTTCGGAAAATATAAGGCCTTACTACACTTGCTTTTAAGCTTCAACATGTATGCTCAGCAGACAAAAGAACCGAAACTATAATTATAACTAAACGTATAATACACGTAATTGAAAGAAAAATACAAAAACTACTTTTAAAAAGCAGAGAATATTTTTCATGTCTTTAGTACATAAAGTTTCAACGGTGGTCTGCTAAAACAGGTCTAACATTAAAAAGTGAAAGTCCATTTTTCCAGATTATGACTCGTCGTGGGCTGCTAGCTATAATTGGTAATTGCTGGATTGCGAAACGGTAGTTTCAAACGTTATGGGGGGCCATACTTACTGTGATGAAATATTTGATATAGGCGACAGTGCTGTGTGAACGGAACCACGCAACCCGCTACCTAAATTATATTCAACGATACTTTCGTTAAAACAAATTTGTCAGGCCAGATCTACTGTGCGCTAAGCGCAACGAAAATTATGGGTATTACATGACTTTTATGAAAATTAACTGTTGGTACTACGTGAAAACAGCCTCGAAATTCCTTAGTATCTTTCTGATTGGGGGATTAAACTACTTCTACTTGACAAATTGAAAATAGCGAAAGGTAAGTAAGTAGTTCACAAAATAATACGAAATAGAAGTATCGAAAAAAAAGATCTACTTGACTAAGAACCAGAAGTAGATGAAAACTAATTGAGTACTTCGTTACGGACCACCTCTGCACAGTACTATCGAACATCTATTTACTATCAATGGATAACGCGTTACTCAACGATTAGCAAAGCTAATATTTGTGACGTAACACTGAGCAGTGGCGTTTGGAATAAAACCTGCTATCTGCTATCAATAACGTGGTATAAAATTGCATTCTTTCTTGTCCGCGAATGTTCAGTTTCTATGGTCCTTTTTCAAGAAAAAAGTAATCATTCTTTCACAAACAAATCGATTAGATACGGTAAATAATCGATCACGATTACGATTAGGCTACTTGAAAATGCTGTAATCGTCGTAATCGATTCCGATTGCACCATGTCCGCTAACAATTCGACCCGAATCATTATAATTAACTCCATTCGGATAGGAGTACTTGGACTAATCATTGTGCTTGACTCATATAGTAATGACATACTAAACATAATCCGACAGTAATGCATGATCCAGAATGAAACTGTTGAAAGCCAAGTTCAATTACATTTGCGAACATTCACCGGACATGCTGAATCGTTGAATCAAAACTCAGCAGGCATAATAATGGGCGAACGTTAATATTTTTACTGTGACGCAATCCATCAACTTCATGTTCAATAGCCTATAATGCGATGCATTGCGAAACCCCGATGGCTGTTAATATTTGATTTCCTAATTCCAAGAACGCCAACTCCCTTACCCTTTATATCGTCAGCTGTGAAAACCAGACACCACGGACTATCCTTTCCATCCACTGCCACTTGTTCCGCACAGCCATCGACATACAATGTAGTTATAGTATTGTAATCGATTTCGGTCTCCGGCACGCCAAGCCGTTCAGCAATGTCCGATGCCATTTTAACGAAGACATCTCCTGGAAAAGCATACGCTGTTAAGTTAGTTGTGTTGGTTGTTTAAACAAAAAGATTTGGCGCTTATCGGCTGACGGCTTTTTGCACCACGGTCAATCAAATTTACATTGTTCAAGAAGAAAGGAGGTCGCATATAATGATCAAATATCAGAGTGGACTATAGGAACATGCGCGTCAGAACTACACAATTACAGAATTACAGAATAACACTAATAATTGAACCATAGACGAACTTACGATCAAATATAAGAATAGAATGATACACTCAGAGAACAAATTGCGGATACACGATACTGTAAATTCAACGACATACCGAGTTATGCGAGAATCAATGAGCAAATAGGCAATAAAAAATTCACTTTTAATTGAGCACATTTATCAATAAGAAATCTACAATGAAAATCATATTTTCGGCAACAGAGTAAAAATTATATCCACCGTGTCGAGGTAGCGGCAATAACAACAAAAATGAGAGTCTACCATTCGAATAAACAAACGAACATTAAATCGCAAGTGACCCTGTTGCAAGAGAAAGATAATGCTTTCTATGAGTCAATTTTTAAAACCGGTGGGTGGGATAATTTCTTTTGCATCGACGAGGAAAGCTAATACTTGTGAGGCAATAGTGAGCAATGGAGTTTGAAACCCAACGTTTCTGCTATAAATAATAATAATAATAATAAGTAATCGTTCTTATACAAAGATATCGATTAGATCTTTGAAATAATCGATTACGATTACGACTACTTAAAAATCCTGTAATCGTCGTAATCGATTACGGTTACTAATCACGATTAACCCATGTCTGGTACAGATGCGTAGAGCCTTGCTTTGGATAGCCTGGATCTTCTTTAGCTGAGATTAGAAGGGGCGAAAAAGTACACTGGCCTTCCACACTCAATGATTGATCGAACGAGTGATCGGTAGACACACAGAATACTCTTCTTACCAGCTCCCCAACTTATGCCAGTCAGAACCCTTGATAAATTGAAGCTTTGAAATGTAGTCGATATGTGCTTTGTAGGATAGTGGATAGCCCTTTGCCAAAAATTATATGTTGGTTGCACTGCAGATATGTAAATTCACCATTGTCAATGTTGCCATCGAGAGTCCAAAATACAACATGACAAGTCTGTTATCTTGTAGCTGCAGAATGTGTAGTGATGCAGTGCGATGTACAGATGCTACAGACCAATTTATATGTAAATGGAGTAGGCCGACATGCCTGCGTCATGCTACCTCGAAACATTCATCTTCACTTTGCAAAAAGCTAAGGCAGAATTACCAGGAACCCGGGTTGGAATCATGGTGTGTTTTGGAAATAAATGGCGTGAGAGAAAATGGTTTTCAGTGTGGCCAACCTTTCCATTTCATAAAATCCCTGTGGCAAAGGCAACTCACCGGCACGCCGCATCAACTATAGGAGATTTAGGCTATGATTCGCATATAATTCTCCAAAATTGGAATAATTGAATATTTGTTTGTCCCTTGCTAGCCTTGAGTCGCGGGTGAGTGGCATTTTCGAATAAGTCGTAACCAGGTATGAGGATCAGAATAATCGCCTAAAATCCCAGGATCGGGATTTTCCAGGATCCCAACGCTAGCCGCAACAACGCCATATTTCTAATTGCCAGCACCTTGAATGCCGCTGCGAAAGAATACAGTTCACCCTCGCGTTATGCACTTCGATTTGATGTCGAACGCGCGTAACGCAGACTATGAAATAACCTTTGTTATCACAATCTGGTAATTCTATTTTTGCAGGTCATGACGTGGCGGCCCATCTATACGGATGCATTATCCGGTGAAGTTGGAATTGTTAGTCGTGACGAGAGCGTGTTTATACACTGGACGGTTCAATAGTGAATTTCGACCGTTGAAATCCACAAAATTGACTGCAGGAGAGTTGGGGGCAAAGTCTAGCTCGAAATGTTACCCCACGACCACGAGATCACACGTGCAACGCGATATAACCACTGCGCTAATCAGGTTCCTCGAAACTACAAAGCTTGTGCACGAAAAGCCCCCGCATTCAACAAATACCTTTTGCAAATTTGTTTGCTTCAGTCGTGATGTTTGGATTAGTCCAAATTTCTTTCATGTATCGTTTGCAACTAGTCATCAAACCAGTAACAATCGTGTTGTTGACGATGATTGGCCTCGACGAGTTGTATGTATTTTCCATAAACACTCTGGCAGATTCACGTGTCCTTTGAAAGTTTGACGAATAGTGGCTACGAAAAATAGCATAGTGTTGATAATAATAATATTTTTTATCAAATTGGTCAAAATTCGAAATACGCCGTGACACAAAAATATCATCCTATTATTGGATGTAATCAACGGTTAACAAGCATCTTGAAGATTTGACGTACTGCGAACAGAATAATGCCAGAAATGTTCAGAGCATTGGTTCCCAACGTGGGCGATATCCCTATGCCTAAGCCTGGTTTATGCATCGTAGACCCCGGTTGCATTTAAAACAAAAATCAATTTGAAACAAACATGTTTAAACATGGCCCGTGTCAAAACATGTTATTTATTTTGGTTTTTGGCTTTTTATGTAGTCACGAAGTCACGACTCCTAGATAGTAACGTCACAGTTGAATGACATTAACAAGTGAGAATATAGGGCAAAGATGACTCCTTTGACGAGGAAGGCTGCGGACTCCTGTATTAAAATGAAAAATAAAAATACGTATAGGCCTATATACGACTATATATGGTGCAAATCGTCTGTAGTTTCATACTTGAGGTTGCATATAAAACAAATTGTTGTACAGAACATTTTGTTTAAAACAGGTTTCAAACAGTGTTTTAAACAACGACCTTTTAAAAAAATTGTGTTTTTTAAATTTGTATAATCATGCCATAATTGTGTAAATACTTTCCAAAAACATGTTGTATGAGCCTAGACGGACGATTACACCCGACATAGCCGACGTATATACGACATGGGATAGTTGGAAACCACAAAATAGTCGGTTCAATAGCTGTATTTACCCTATATTTTCAATTGTCAATGTCAATCCACTATGACGTCACGATTGAATATCCCTGGAGTCATAGCTTAAAAAAACATGTTTTAAACAGGACCCATGTTTGTTTTAAATTGATGTATTAACTTTTGTTTATAAACCTTCATTTGTCAAATAGAAAAAGTTAGAACTTTATCCTGAGCCCTAACCATCACAAATTTTATTCCGGTATGAAATGTTCATGAAATCCATGGAGCATGCACGGTGCAGGCACATTGTGATGCATACATATGCAGAGGTTTTCAAGATATGCTTTGCTGACGGTCACTGTGGTGGCGATTTAATGCACTAACGACACAAAGTTGCGAAATAAAAGAATTACATACTGTATATTATTCCCTTCCGAGAAAAGTTGCGGGAAGGCGCTGGAAAATCTTTTCCCGAGCTCAGTCATTTCTTCGTAACCCAATTTCGTAAGATCCGATTTCAGATCAGGATGGAACCAGTTACGCCAGAGTTTGATGTCCTGGAAATAACGTTACATTGAAAAAAAATCAGAATTCTCCTGATCTCCAAAATTGAATTCAACAATCCTGTCGGTAATTGATTTTCAAACATTTTTTAGCCAGGGGCACGCAACCAATAACCATTTTGGTTAGCGTCTGGGATAAAAGATTTTTAAAGGTTGGCAGTGCAGACATACTCTGAACCACCTGGATAATTTTTCAACCATGTCGATTTTTACGGCTATATTACTTTGCTTCAACGACCGTGGTTATTTATGAAAGGATAGTGTCCTTTATGGTGTGGGCACAAGGAAATCTTATGGCTCACTGCGATTGGTCTACGTCACACTTTCCATTTGGCCGAAGGCAAATTTAATGTAATTTAATAGCGACTTGCCGAGCGCGAAAATTTATAAAATTGGTATCACCCGAACGCTACCGCAGTACTGATTGCGAAAATATAAATTTTATTCTGCTCGTGATCCTGGAACCCCCCCAAAATCAGCCTCGAATGTTGCATTGTAACGGAGTTGGTATTGTGACGCAACGATGCCGCCTAGGAGCAGGTGAGGAGCAGCGGAAACCGCAAGTGTATAGCCATTTTTGCACAACCGATTGAGCATTCCCCTTCTCACTCTCGTGCGCGCTTGCTCCTCAACTATGCGCCGTGTTATTCCAGACAAATTCATCCATTTTTTCAATTCAATTTATTTCTAAAATTTTGATCATTTCAATACACCACAGGACTGTGATAAAATGAAAGACAGGAAGGTGTCGAGAGTCCGTGCTGTTGTACCCTATGATTGTGGAAACAAAGTGAGAGGCATATGTTTTCCTCGTACTACATAAAGAAATGAAGCTACAATATGGAGGTCGCGTCGAGCAAGTGCGACGGTGAAAACATCGCGCCAGAAATTTCGCAACGGGTAGCAACGCGGTAGCTGGAGCGGAACAGGGCTTATGCAAAATTCATTTAATTGCAGCTCCATTACGATGGCTTTCTGAAGAAAATGGCTGCAGCAAAAAATAATTTTCGATTTGCGCTTCAATTTGAGACCACATCATTTTTAGAGCGCAGTGCCCCTTTAATTGGATTGATTTCAACAAATCAAGATTGATTGCTTAGGTAAGAGTTGAAAAGTTGGTTTGCGATTCCGCGTACACCGTAAAATCAAGTTTCTTTATTGAGATAGTATGATCAACGGGTTTCAAAAGCCCTTTTCAGGTTGAGAAATATCCATATCCAGTTTGCTTCTCGCACAATATATCATATAGTTTTGAGGTCATATGAATAACTGGTAGACTGCCAGACTTGTAGATGACTAGTAGTAGTGCCGACTGCCAATGCAGGCTACTACGAATTAGAAACACAATTCAATTGAGAATCAGCTTTCGAATATTCCACGCCGCGATATCAACGGGACAATGTGGAACCTAAAATTCTACAACAAATTACTTTAGGACTACCAGTTTTAGCAACTGGGGACCAGAGTTGGATTAATTACAATAATTCAGTTCAATTACAATTATAATTACAATTACTCGATGCTAAAAATATCAAATTATAATTACAATTAAAATTACTGTTAAACAAGTAATTATTTCCAATTACAATTAGCCTACAATTACACTTACACTTACTGCTAAACATGTAATTGATTCGGTAGAGAGGTGTCCTTTGACAACCGCAGCGACGTAATCAGCAACTATCTCAAGCTATTCATGCTTCATTCATGATACATAGAATACCCTTAATTTAAAAAAAAAACTCGAACGTATTCGAACTATTCCTAATCATGATACTGGAAACTACAAACACAGAAGAATGTTTCAAGCGACTGTTAACAACTATAAGTCTGAGCGACTAACATCGAATAGGCTACGGGAGTAGTTAGTATGATCGCTCGCGATTCGTAATGGGGTTCTTATGGGCGGGGTGGCGAGCGGCTGGAAAACCGGGGGTGGCGAGCGGCTCTTATTTCTTATGGCGGGGGTGGCGAGCGGCTATTGCGTCTTATGGCGGGGGTGGCAAGCGGCTCTTATTTCTTA
>ATSW01002423.1:0-10187 GCA_000444245.1 Botryllus schlosseri | reverse complement strand
ATAGCCGCTCACCACCCCCGCCATAAGAAATAAGAGCCGCTCACCACCCCCGCTTTCTCAGCCGCTCACCACCCCGCCTATACTACCCCATGCAAAAAACGTTAGTTCGCGACCGATCGTATATACTACTGCAGTCGACATGCAAAACATCCGATATTATCTCCCGAATGCAACTTTCTGCTGTGAAACGGGATGTATTGTTCAAGGAAGCGAAGCTCTCGAGGATGAGCGTAAAATACAAAGCACTCAGCCAACGTAAAAAGTCGTTCGCGTTTAGGATCAAAGCAATAGACTGCAGTGCAGACGGGGGTATACTGTGATATATATATTGCGAATCACGACCAAATTTGCATCGATTCTCGTCTCATTGTTTCAGAATCACTGAATAACGCCACCACGACTGTGGCTCCCTTCCAATTCGAAAGAAAAGTACAAGCTGACGATTGCTGGACTGACGGCAAACTCATTGCGTTCGTTGTCGTCATTGCGATTTTGATTGTTGCAGCATTCGGTCTGGGACTAGGCCTGTGGATAATGCATAAAAGGCAAGTTTTATTAGTAGATCAGTCGATCGAATGTCGAAGGCATGAAACGCGAATTCGTGCGTTATTGATTGGGTAACTTTCGATTATTCATCAATAGCAATTGCAATAACGAGTAGGCTATGTGTTCGTTTGGACAAAGGACAATTGGACATGTTATAGCTTCAATCGATACCTTACTGATATTCGGTAGTTCACAGCAACATTAGATTACTGTAGCCAAGTGCTTTTCAATCTTTTTGGGCGCCATTCGCACTTAAAAAAAAAAATTCATTCGCGCAAACGAACTTAAAATTGTTATACAAAAGAAGATGAAGATACTTGACAACATTTTGTTCAGGTGTGCAACAAATTGGGTGCTATGTATCTTGAGCTATCAAGTGTCTCATTAAAAATGCAACTTTTTTCGCTCGTTTTGATTTCAACTATTTCACTAAAACTCTTCTCGGCCAAACAAGTTATTGGGTTTTACAAGAACGTCTACTAGTGCTTGGATGGCCAGGTCTTAAAATCTGTTCTCCACTCCTATCCAAAATACAGCGTATTTTTCGCGAGTGAATATTGCTTGCTGGCTGAAATCGTTTTTGAGAGCTGACACAAAGGTCCCGGAGGTTCCAGTTTGTCGGAAGAGTGAAAAAACTCGCATGTTTGTGTTGAGGCTTTTGCCTTATGTCTTGGAAAATAAGGTTCAAAACAACCAAGGAGAGTAGGAACATTAGAGCCCGCTAGTCGCTACCTTGTGATTAGTTGCTCCGATTTTTTTTCGATTTCCCATTTTCTGTCTTGTGAGTAAATGAGAAGAGCAAATAATCTGACGAGACCGTGTATTCAGCTCTTTAGCTCTATCTAACTTGAGAATTCATGACAGTCTAATAACGATAAAGCAGCTTTTTAGACTACCACCAAAATCGAAGTTTTTGTGGCATCTCGCGACCCGAGTCCCACCCAAGAAAAGGAATTCATTTTCAATATTTCAGTAGTATGCTACAATTTTGCGGACATGTATGACATACAGGGCGCGCACACCACAATTCTATTCCCAACACATCTCTACAAAACATGTCTGACGCACGCGATTTCAAATTATGGTGGATCAAATCCTCTGCCTGTCTCAGTTGTACTACTAACTCCTGTCTCCTCAGATTGCGAGAACGGGACTATTCCGTGCCGACAACGGAGCATATCTATATGGAAAGGTTTTGCCATCCAGCATCGGTCATTTTTTGGGCAAGGTTTTGCCGCCGCTTATGTTTTGGGACGGCATTTTATCAGCGGTTTGTTGGCCAAAACTTTACGTCTTCATGTGCCCCGACGCAGAACTGGTTGGCCTTGAAATGATTGAGTCTCATAGGCCTGAACTCGCTCGTTGCTCACCCCTACACTAGTTCATCCCAACGGTCTTCGACCATGTTTTCCAGAAAAACCAGACGGACAAATCTTATCATGAATTGTCATGATAAAGCCATATTTTCTGCGTGTCTCACTTATTGGCTACAGTACCCAAGACAGTGGGTGTGACCTTGGATCTAAAAGCTATCGAAGGATTTTTTGCAATAAATTGAACAAATATTACATACATATTAACATATACCTCTGGCACCGTGTCGACCCTTTGCGGTCCATACTTTAATNAACCTTGAAGGGGTAAAAATTTGCGGTACAGTAACTTGCAAATGTGAGTCTGTAATGATGGTATTTACTACTATTTACTGCAATTGAGTCTCAACTACAACAGTTACACTACCCTTGAATTTCCTGTTAGGTTTATTTGAATTATTCCAGATTAGAAAAATTAACAATTATTCACGATTTTCATTCGCACTCNTCCGTATTTTTCATTGGCGCTATTCTCACCAGCTTCGTCATNCGCACTGCAATTTGTTTTCCTTCGCACAAGTNCGAACCGTCACACAGGTTGAAAAGCACTGCTGTAACCCGTATATCGTATGTAACTATACGAATTGTACCANTCCTGTAATTATATCATTGGCATCATTCGGGAGAAAGGCATGAAAGGCTTGAATCTATCTCACCATATAGTGTAGGACACTTATGATCTCACATTATACTGAGAAAAAAATCATCNCATCCGTCCCATCGCAATCAACACTGCAGCTATACGTGATCTTCAGAACAGACATCAANGACAAAAATATGTAACGTCCTATTCCTAANACAATTATGCTGCCATATCCCCATCGAAATTCTGGTTCTTCATATACCCGAGCTGATGATAATATTGCACTGATTCACAGAACACGATACATGAACAATTGAACATTGAGGAATTGTTATTGCAGGGTATCGAGGCAAAATNCGAATTCCTCAACGAGAAACATTGTACGAAAAAACCCCAAAGGACTGGAAGACTGAGCGCGATATTGTCGACTTCATTGTCTATCCTAACTNGAACGTATTGGGAGAGTCTAATTCAGCGAGGCACGTGTTATCCATATAAAGTTCGTGAGAGCGTGGGGCTTTATTCGTTGATTAATATTTATTGAGATTGATCTTCTTGCGTCATTGGTATTGCTATGGGTATGCAAACTGGTTTCACTGTATCAAATGACAGAAACATTTTGACTTTCCGGTTGACATAATCATGTCTATTGGTTCGTCACATATATTACAATTACATGCGCATTGAATATCATTCCAGTCCTATATACAGCGGCGCGACGTGCTTCATTTTGATGAATATAATATATCACTTTGAAATGAACAAACCATTCGTGGTACTGAGCTTGAGAATATCCTACATCAGTGGTTCGCAACCGGGGGTCCGCGAAGCATCGTTAGGGATATAGTTGAATGCATAATAGTGCTCAATTTGAACTAAAGCTTGGGGGTCCACAGGGTTCCGTGATGACTCAACGGGCGTTCGCGAAGACAAGAGGGTTGAGAACCACTATCCTACATACTCATAGACAGACATAAATTGCAGGTTAATACACTCGATTCCGGTTGATTTGTTACCTCCTATCACGGAAATGTTGATTGGCGCAGATATACAGCGAAGAGGTGATTAACTATCTTGTTTCCGATGTAAAATGGTCGAGGTCAGATCACCCGCGATTATTCGTAACAAGCCAGATTGCCAGGCAGTATATGGAAGGAAGGAAGGAAGGAAGGAAGGAAGCAAGAAAGGACGGAAGACTATAACCATTGATCGATGAATATGCTCGGTATGATAGCCACCATGCGCGTGTTCGGTTATCCTAAAATATACATATTGACTAGGTGGTGAGTACAGGGATATCTAGACTAGGGATTGATAACTCTTTTTTGCCTGTTACGTGATGAGGGCAAAACTCAAATTATCCGAGGTCTGCTGTTTGCACCTACTACCACTACCTATTGTTGCCCACTATTACTCCTTCAAGTTAGATAGCAAGTTGTTGATGACATCATATGACCATGACGTCATAACGACTATGACGTCACAAATACTTTTCTTTATTATAATATTCTCGTGAAATGGCATGCAATTAATTGATTAGAAACACAAGATAAACTGTTACAGGACATGCCACCAATTCTGATCATGTCAATCCTTGGAAACCTTTGACGTAAGCGTCCTCATTTAACGTACTTTCTTTGCTGACGGCTCAATTAGAGATGGTTTGCTGTTGAATCGCGTAAGTTCGTTCTTCGCAAAGCAATTGAAAGCTGCCTGGACGATGGAGTTGCTGTGTGCATGACCTGATTGACAGCAGTTATTCAAAAGAGGGCGCATTAGGTTGAACAAATGAACCACCTCGTGAGTTGCCTCCGTGAAAACAAATCTTTGGTTTTGACAGCAAGATGAATGGAATCACTTATGATGGTGAAATATTTGACAGCAAGCACCGTTATTACAAAGCATAGCCCGGTAGGCTCAGCAAGTCCAACTCAATCAGCCATTTTGAATATTTTTTGTATTCTTCTGGGATGCATAAATCAAAATCCGGAACATCACGGTTGGTTATCAGCAATTTTTTGCAATTCATGCACTTTCGTCACGCAGAAATTGATCGGTCAATGTATCCACCGACAAAATATGACACCGGACCCGTAAATTGTGATAAAATTCAGCGGTGCGGAGATAGGCAAAAACGCTCACCATCCATTTATAATCTTCTGCAGGTTGTGGTCACATCCTTCCATTTCTTGTAAAGGCATGTAGAATGGATTTCTCTTCCCGGTAGCTTTATTGGGACTTTTCACTGACATGATAATCGATATACTTTTAATAAATTCCAGATAATGCGCAGTTTGTAAAAATCCAGAGAATTTGCAAGAGGCTCTTTCATGCATGAAAATGTATAGGCGACATCCGAGCAATACCGCTAGAATTCAAAGATACTTTTGTCAATTTGCAAGCAGCTTAGACGGGAAGGCCTTCTTGAAGTTCATACAATATCCGTATGTGGCTGGTCTTGGCATCGCACGACACTCCTAAATATCCTCAAGACCAGCAGTGGGAGGATTCATCCTATTCATTCTCTGATGGCTCTATCCAGTGAAATTGTAGCGAATCATTGGTGCACACAGAACTATATCCGGATGGTAGTGTCTCAATCTCAATTATCTCCTTCAGAGAAGCTAATGTTTCAAATTTTTCATGCAGAAATATTTGCTTGTTACGGCCCTCAATCAGAGAATTTTGCATATCACGTCTCGCAGAAGCACTTGATTTGGTACTCCGAGATTTGTGGTTCGATGCACTCAAATACTCCGACAGATTCGGGGAAAATATGAGGAACAACACCCGGTTTCAAACTCGATCTTGATAATTTCTGAAATTGATGCTTGTTTCGGCGGGTGCAGTTTGTATCACGGGTATCTTTCACGAAGAGAGAAATGCTTTGCACACACCCTGGTGTATATAGTGACTATCCAATCTTTGCGTGGAATCGCTCTAATCCATTTTTTTGCATAAATTTTACTCTGTTGGAAAAACAAACAGGCGCTTATGTAAAACTGAATCTTCATCTATTGTGGCACTTTTTCTGTGTTTGTATCAAGTAGGCTACGGTAATTTGGCACACAGCATGTAGGCCTGTATACCATTCATCATTCGTAGTGTCAGCGTCAGATATATTCAAACCTAGGGTAGTTGGTTCTAGAAATTTATGGCGTTAAAATGGAAATTACATGATATAGGCGTGTAGGCCTATGATCCTGTAGGCCTATAGGCCTAAATCCCTGTACGCCTATAGGTCTGTCTGTCTATATATGGTATAGCGTCACTAGATATAGGCTACGTATGTCAAGACAAAAAACAAACAAGTACAAATCCGCCAGTCACTACCAGTACTGAACCAGCATGGTAAAACGTAATGACATGTGTAGCCACTAGCCATTACCGATGACTCTCCAGCATGGAAAAACTGAACGACTCGAGTAGTTATTA
Source organism: Botryllus schlosseri (assembly GCA_000444245.1). Classification (NCBI taxonomy): domain Eukaryota; kingdom Metazoa; phylum Chordata; class Ascidiacea; order Stolidobranchia; family Styelidae; genus Botryllus; species Botryllus schlosseri. Next base: position 4,250 of record ATSW01002423.1, on the reverse strand, counting down.
CCGGTACTGCTCACGCATGAAAACTGAACGACCTGAGTAGCCAATACCGGTACCGCTCCAACATTGAAACTATAAAAACTTATCCTTAGTTCACTCCATATCTTATATCACCAATAACGACGCAGTTAACGATGAACGCACACCCGCAACCAGAATTTTAATTAGTAATACCGGTACTGCCCAATCGCGCCCGCCATCGACGCTTCGCACAAGGTTTATGAGACAGGCGAAGGTTGCCAGCTGACTACGATGTACGTACAATGTCCCTAACTTATCTCGTAGATGACTGGCGAAGAGTATATATCCCCGTATTAACGAATAACAACGAACACAAACTGAACTGCGAGCGCAACGACACTGCTCCGCCTCAACTCCTGTTTGACAAGAATGCCCTCATTCCGTCAACTCAGTACGCGGTCACGTGACTAGTTATCAATCCCGTAGTCTAGATATCCCTGGGTGAGTAGTGTAGTGATATGCGAGGACGCTTCAACACCAACAGGTCGCGGGTTCGAGTTCTACTACAGAATTCCGTCATAAGTGTTGAAGATTGTCTATCTCTCCCAGCGGTTTCTTACAAATGCCTATAGTACGAAAGTAGGCCGTGCTAAGTCGGCAAACGGTATTTGAGTACCAGCAACGAATCAGCCTACAACGTGAATACTTCTGATTTTAGATACGAAACTACAATATTTATACACAGAAATAGTGTTGAGAATAGGGTTGCATTCAAAACAAACGGTCTTTTAAAACACTTAGTTTAAAACATGTTTTTAAACAAAGGCCTTCAAAAAAATTGTTTAAGTGGTAAAATTATGCCGACTTATATCGATGTACAATTAAATAGTATATTCATATTGAAATGAACCCGAATATTTTCGGCTGACACTCGTCAGGGGTAATCGTCAGCAACTAGTAGAGAATTGGAAAGAACATTGTATATCAACAATCGTATCACAAAATATTACGTCACCAGCATGAAATTTCGAATGAGAGAGCGTTCAATGTACTATTTTTAGGTGGTACACGAACTCCTTTTGTTGACAGAGTTTTGGTTGGTGTATTTTGATAAAAGTTGATTCCAAGGCACACAAATGGAATTGTGAACGGCCTCGCCCTACGATTCGAAATCGGTCGTCTCGATAATTATTCGCACAAATCGGATTATCCAACAGATGTTTGCCGATGGCAGAATTAATGGCCTTTGATCGATCAGCATCAATCTTAAGTGGATGAGTTAGGGGTGAGCTTTTCACATCGCGTGACGCACGTGTTCTGATAAATCTGGGGACATGTTGGTTTATGCGGTCCTGCAGACGTCTTGACGTTCTTCCCACGTAGCGATATGGGATGGTTGAAACCGTCAAAATAGTCGGTTCAACAGTTAGAGTACAGATATTATATTTCATCAAAGGAGCTATATTTACCCGATATTTTTAATTGTCGATGTCAATCCATTACGACGTCACACTTGAATAGTCGTGACGTCAGGGCTTTAAAAACATGTTTTAAATTATGGCCTTGTTTTAAACATGCTTGTTTTTAATTGATTTTTGTTTTAAATGCAAGCCTAGTTGAGAAGCTGTTAAAATTAGAAACGACAATTACCAGAAAATCGATCTCTTTTCTCACTTTCGTGGTAATTTGTTTCCCTTCACGAATTGCTGTCAATCTTGCGAGCGGATTATTTCTCGCCTAACGCCTATCCTCATTCCTTGACATATCATTTCCCGTCACCTCATCTGGCTGAACATTTCCACAATATCGGAGAAGCGAAGTGTAGGGTGTAGAACTTTTTTTAATCTAGAAAGTGTTTGACTGTACATGTAGATATATAGGGTTGCCATGCATCCGGATATTCCCTGAATGTCCGGAATTTCACGGTAAAAACTGCGTCCGAAATTACAAAATATGCCTAATTGTCCGGAATTTTGAAGCCTTGAAGTAGGCTCAAAAATGGTTCGTAAATCAACATAAACAATTTTAAACATTGAGCAAATTTATGCTACTTGAAATTTGTCTCCGCGCCGCGCGCGATTTAGGGTAACATATTTTGATTTTAATATAGGCACCACCGCCCGCGCAAAAATGCAATAAAAAAATAAATGAAAATAAATGACCATAATTTACTGAAATATGTCTAATTGTAATCACAGTTATAAGATAACGGTATATTCCTAGAGATGGTTAAGGCCGTTTGGATGCGTTAGTCAAAGACAGTGGTTCTAAACCTGGGGGTCGTTTGCCTTTATTCTGGGAATCGCAAAGATGTTGAACATAATCAGCTTCCGAAATAGGCCGTGAGTCAGTCTGGGCAAGCTGACCTTTTTTAGTAATCTGCTTACCAATTTTTGAGTTATGCCACGGAGCATTTTCAAATTGGAAATGAGATCGCGACCATAAAAGGTTGGAAACCACCGGATGTGCTGGTGCATATTATAGTTATATATATGGAAGAACCAATGACAGTTCTAATTATTTCAAAAAATTTAGCGTATGGTAATCCCCAAGAAATTGCATCGATTACCTTATGGTGGGCCCAAGATCAGTCGGGGGCTGAAAAAAATGTTGTTTCAGTCTCATGAAGAAATCTTCACCAGAGCTCACATGGCCCAATTCGGAACCTGTCTCACTCCACTCATGTATATAATAGAGATCGACCGATATCGATTTTGGCAGGCCGATATTGATACTGATTATCGACACACTCACAAGGCCGATAACCGATATCATATGCCGATATTAATATGGAAGGAGCAGAGAACCATTTCGCCAAAAAGCAAGATGGCACTTGCTCATGCCACAGAAAGCCGAACAACAAACAAAAAAACTGAAATTAAAGAGAATGATTGCTTAATTGTGCACATTAATTGAAATTTGGGGTAACCCAAAAAATAAAACGTGATACCGAATGCAGATCAGTCCAGTAGAGATAGATTGTAATGCGGGAAGTATAGTTTCTCTGCATGCTCATTGCTCACTCAGTTAAACCTGTACTGCAAGGGTGAATCTATCACGTATCGCTCTTTGCGTCGTCGATTTCTTGAGATTGACAACACGAATTTCCAATATTTTTGAATTTTTTAAGTATAAAATATCGGTAATCGAGAAAGTTCCAGATATCGTCCTCGATAATCGGCTAGGTCGATAATCGGTCGACCTCTAGTATATAGTTGATAGGCAAAGCTTTGCTATTGTGACGTCATATTTATAGGGAATGAGTTCATACTTCATTGTAAAACCCGCGGTGGTAAAGGTAGGGATGGTGTGAACCTCTGAAAGGTTCGGGTTCGTGTGAACGCGAACCTTTTTGAAAGGTTCTGTGTGAACACGAACGTGAACCTCGTGACGTCATATTGCTAATTCCAACCCTATCTTTCAATGAAGTGATAGCCTATATTAATGTACACGATGCCTAGCGAAGACTCGGGCCACATGATGTCACATTGCCGAAGTACATATTCGCGTTTTAAACGTCGCTAAATGTATCAACCGCGGCTATCAAACGATATAATAATCTCAAAAAATCAATACATTCCGTCGCTTTGCCAACAATTTCGACTAAAACTTAGCAGGGAATATAAGCTTACACATTAACGGTCTTAGCCAGACCGGACAATGTGTTCGGAGTTCGAGTATTGCTACATTGATATTGAGCAGAGTGTGAAACGGGTTTCTACTTTCTATACTCGCTACCGATAGCATAAATAACAAGTTATATAGCAGTAGCCAGCACCTTGATCGCATGAATTTGGTTTTAATGATACAGTAAAGATATGAAGTCAAGATTGACCCCGTACGCCCGCTCGATTTTTACATCAGAAAACGATATCAATGTCATTGATTGGTTAAATAAGAATCATTCGCTGACTACGTATATTGCTCGTGATGTTGTGTGATTGCGGGTCAAGCTCACAGCAGAGAGTCACTAAATATTCACAAACGGAAAGCTGGATATTTCGAGAAATTTTTTGTAACAAAAAAACAAGTAAAACTTTTAAGGTTGTCAAGGTGCATGCTCGTTTAGTGTTTATTCTTATGCTGCCAGCGCCATGCATAGAGTGACCCGCAGTTGAAATGCAATAAATTTGAACCAAACGATCTTATAATGAAGTGCAAATTACAATTTACCGAAAAGGTTCACAGTGCAGAACCTACCAAGGTTCTGTTGTGAACGCGAACCTCTAAATTTCCGAAGTTCACACACAGAACGCGAACGTGAACCTCACGTTCACACCATCCCTAGTAAA
>ATSW01002416.1:0-11416 GCA_000444245.1 Botryllus schlosseri | reverse complement strand
GCTCGGGCCCAGCATGCTTTGGCTCCTATCTCTTGCTGGTTTGGAGACAATGAGGTCGAGTTTCCTCTAATTAGTGATTGTCATATTGATTTAAAAGCGACATCGCAAATCTGAATAATATCGAATCGCTGCAAACAAACTTTAACGTTCGTAATTGATCCCCGCTAATGCTTGAACGTAACGATCAGAAGATCAGTCATGGCTCGAGTTCTGAAAGTCGACAAAGGTTTGAAATCGGTGCCATCAAGTTCGGACATTTTGATTTGCGAAAACTGTCGCCGAGACTGCGTAATACGCGCGCGTATCTAAATGTTCACCAGAGATCAGGGACCCACTAATTGACAGCACTCCTGGACTCTTTGGCAAGCTTATCATACACCTAAAATCGTCAATACGAAGAGATTATATGATCGCCATTTACACATGTACTTGACCCGAATTGAATTGATGCTATATCGGTAAGTTTGAAAAAAATCCAACTCCCCCTGATTTTTCGACTGGCTACGTGCCTAGCGTGTGCTAAGAAGCACCATCCTGCATCTCCTCTCCCTACCAGGCGCCCAAATAGACGTTCTGCTTTTCTGAAATCTAAATTATGTGTGCCCTTATTCGTTTACAAAACCATTCATGAGCTAGCTAGCTTTATGATAGTCTTGGTAATCGGAGCGCAAAATTGGAGGGTGTGTTGGTGTGTGCCTGCACATTGGAATTGATTTCTGCGCAGATTCGTTTCTCTATCAAGGCTTTGCCAGTGACATTAATCGGAAAATGCAGCAATACAGTTTGAACACCGATATAATGAGAAAACAATTGCCGCGACGAAAGCTACTCCATACGGTGTCAGACTCAAAACCCATTCGTGGCGATATTGATCAGAATACACGCTTTCTCATTTGTCATCATCCATATTTCTTGTTATCTACTTGATACATTCGTACTCCGAAATTGTCGCACAAAGTCATTTTTCAGTGTTTCTATCATTATTAACGTGCAGTAGGCCATGCCATGCCATTATCAAATATTGATGCATCACAAGATTNTGGGTGGCACAAATTCTGATTTTATTCGATTCGTNNGAACAGNGAACCTTTTACATTCCGNTAAACTTGATTGCTGGATGTACTCGTATCGAGAACANCAATATCGAATATTAAACTATNAGGCATTAGNTAGACAGTGGATTTCTATTGATAAGATCGNGGCATGCGCCCGGAAGTGGAATTAATTCTAGCGCAGGGGTGGCCAACCTGCGGCCGTAGAAGGAAATTTGTGCGGCCGTCAACACGTAACTCAATTAGTATGTGTTGGTGGCTGTCGATTTTGTAGCGTATATTAAGCTGATATGAAAACATATATTAGTCCAGAATTCACCGGTAATGGACAAGGACAGTTTAATATGGATATTTGGCGTCCACTTCGTGTATTAAAACAGCGATTTGGCCGGTCAGTTCGTAAATTCAATTAGTATGTGTTGACGGCCGTCGACATGCAAATTGAATTTACGAACCGACCGCCCGAATCGCTGTTATAATCAGCAAACAATTGCCGCGATGCGAGATGGTCAACGCGAAGCAAGAAACCGCAAGAGTCAATAATGGATTGGCTGCGCGATTTCGCGTTTGTAATCATCATTATTGTCTGCTTGAAATGTTGGAGAGTTGAAATATTTGAAAGTGTTACTTGCAAAGTCAGTGCGTAGTGTATTTCGTAACTGACACGGCGTATTGCGCGTGAATATCATTGATGCAACTGCAGATTCTCAGAGACGTAAATTCTGATTTTTGTTCCATGCATTCCGTCGAACGGACTGGTAGTGCAGGCTACCGTTTTTAAGATTCCAGTTAATAACTCGACTGCATGGTTTGATATTAATGAGTGCAGGGCCGATATTTACGCGATATTCACGCGAATGGTTTAACGCTGCACGTACGTCGTCGTACACCAGCGGCATCCAGTAAAGTGCGTTTTCGTGCGACGATGACGTCATCGATATGGAACAGTTATGACGTCACATGACTTCGCCACCTCGTAAAAAAATAAAAGTCGGCGCCTATGAGTGTAGCCTATATTCATATTGAAATGAACCCGAATATTTTCGGCTGACACTCGTCTGGGGTAATCGTCAGACTACCCACGGTAGTAGAGCATCGGAAAGAACATTGTGTATGTCAACAAGCGTATATTTTGTAGGTTAGTAATCTATAGTCCACCTCCACACCATTTAGAAGGCGTGGAAATGACTTGGTATATTCTTGGCTTGCCACGAGTGTACGGAGTTGCACGTCAGTCGCCAGTTTTCTGCCGATTTGGCTATCAGTTCGGATATGACTAACTGGATATGCGCGGGAGACATTGATATAATGAATCGTCAAAAATGGTATTGAGTTCAAATCTGCAGACTTCAATGTTTAAATAACCGAACGATGACATGACAAAAGTCAGGTGCAAGCCTGGATAAAAGGAGTAAAGTGCGGGCATTATCAACATACATCACTGCTTCAGGTCCACCAATCAAGGGTAATCCGATAATTATCAACGAAAAACTTAAATAACTCCTCTTCCACTAGTTGGAGTTGAGTCAAATTTGTTTTGCATCGTTTTGAAGACAACTCAACAATTTCATGGGGTTGACAGAAAAATGTGAACATTTTCCTGATAAGTTAACAATTTCAATTGACTCTGCGGCGGCCTATACTTGTTAGAATTGAACTAAATTTGGTGTGCAGCGTTTATTTCTAGGGTAGCCTGACAATTTAATCGATGAATGGCTGGAATCAAGAAAAAAGAGATATTTTTGAACAACCCTGCCTGATTTTATCGAGCCTCTGACGGTATGTCCAAAATAAATTGACCATCATAAACGAAGTCAAGACATCTTAGACGCTTTCGTAGACTAGAAGTAAACTATCAATATTAGTGTCCTTCTGTTTAATATAGCGCCCGATGCTCACCTTGATGATCCTCTTGTATGATTGTAATCGGACTGATATAGAACATACATTTCTATGACTGGCCTGCAATCTTACAGGATTAAATTGCATCGTATGGATGAAATAGTGGATTGTGTGTATTGCATCATATAAATTTGTTTCAACTTTATGGTGTTTCATATTCTATCGTCTATTTGGCTAACAGTGGCAGATGTAGTTTTGTAGCTCTACGTACATGTGAGCCCATATAACACCCCGTTGAAGGTATAAATCGATATTCGTTACTCGACTCAGAAATAATAACGACTCAATCTGAACTTCAATCATTTTGCAAAATGCAATGACTTGAATCATACCGCGTACTTCGAAAATTCCACATGACTTTGTGACTTGACTTGACTCTACTTGGCTTAACTAGACTCAAACGACCTCTAAAAATCGGATGACTTGAGCCTAAATTTGAAAATACTTGTCTCTCGACGGTAGTGACTTAATTGATCCGAACACTAGGGTTACTACGTCCTCCTTTAGGAGGATTTGTCCTCCTTTTTTCCGGTTTTTCAAAATGTCCACCGAGGACGCCTAAATGTCCTTCTTTCTGGCAATTCGTCCTCCTTTACAGCTTTGACAGCTAGGATAATGGACAGGTTCGACTGAAAATCAGCAGAAATGACGGGAAATAGCTAACATTGCAGTTCTAGCGGGAAATTCGTGGTTCGGACGGAAGTGACGAGCTTTTTTCAGTAAGTATTGCAAAATCGACCGTTTTCAGTCTCGATCAAGTAACTTTTACGATTTCGCAAAAGTGTCATCCCTTCAAGATTCCAGAATATGGTAACCCTACCGAACACACAAAGTGAAGTTCCAGCGCCCATGTATATATTATACATCGTACATTTTGTCAATGTGCAAGTATGTAGTGTATTACCCATATTTAATAATGAAATGTTTACACGTTACAAGCAATAATATTCATAGCTTCACGATATACGCGAAATCATAGATGGAAACAAGACTACGTAGCAGGATTGCATTATTGATCCTTAAGGCTTTTCCGGGGGATTATGGTCCGGCGTAGCTTTGGCGGGACGTTTATAACGAACAATGTGTTAGGCTACTCAACAACAACCGTTACAGCCCATATTGTTCATTCTAGTACAGTGGTTCTCAATCGGGTGTCCGCGAAACATTTTCAAAATTTGTTTCTCAATTTTGATGTCATATATATTGCGATCATGCCTGAAGGTGTTGTCGAAAGAGTTGCGCGTTATCATTACATTCGCCACAACCTATCTTTGTGGAAATCGATTTTCGGCACTTGTTCATATCAAATAGACGGCGCGGATTTTCAAGAGACGACCGCGTATTTCAAGTACAGATTTAGCTTTGCAATAACAAACGTATTCCCAGTTTATACATAATAGAATGGTCATTTTGTAGTTGTTTATCACAAGCCCACAGTTAATATTTGCGCAGGACAGACGTCGGTTGCACGATAACCTACCTAAATTTGAACTAAAAATTTGGGGTATGTGGGGATCCGTGACGGTCCAAAAAGGGTCCGCGAAGATAAAAAGGTTGAGAACCATTGTTCTAGTAGCAAAGCTCATCTGCTCTGCGTCTGCGTCCGTTACTTTGTCGTACGTGAGTCAATAAAGTTACAAGTCGTGGAGACAGAAACAAATATATTCGTCAGTGTGATCCATCGAATACGTGTCCAATAGACAGGCTTCGTGGTACGTCAGCCAACAAGGCCGTACGGCGCGTTAAATGGTGACCCCGACATTTAATTAATCACGACGACCAGCCGACCGAAGACAATATAAAGATTCGCCTTGCACGACGGCGGGAAAGAGCAATACAGCGACGACGGAAACAAAAGTCATCGCGGCGTTCTCGCAGAAGAAACGACAACGAATAGCGCCTGCGCAGAAGATACGGAGGATTGTAACATATTTTGAAGTTAAGTAGCTTTCCCGGACAGGGATTTCCATTTTATTTTGTTTCAGATACGGTGGTGGAGTGTGTATTGAACTGCATAAATATCAGAATTAATTGTTTAGTCATGTCAGAGTATCGAGCTATGTGGTAAAATTGTGTTGTTTGGGAAGTTTTCATGTATGTTGAACAGGTTAATTAAGATTAGAAATTGCTAGTAAGTTTGTGTGAATTCCGTATTGCTCATTGTAATTTTGTTTTCTCAGTGATATAGCCATTCTTTCGTGATAAAGTCTGAGTTGGCGTTTCTGCCGGAATATTCGTCTGTGTGCAGTACGACATTTGCGTGTACGGGCAACGAAAAGGTAATCATTTTCAATTCTCGCATGAGCAATTGCTATTCACTGTCATAAATGGAAGTGGAAAGTAGTGACAACGAACCTCTGGATGTATTCACTTCTCGCGAGATCACTATCAATCGACCTTTTAACGAGCAGGAACCGGCGCTGTATTTCCGAATATTAGAATATCAGCTCGAGGGCGAGAATGTGCGGTCGCAAAAAGCTAAATATCTCATTTTGTTGAGGAACTTGAATGACGCACACTTCGCCGCTATCGATGGGAGTATTCCTGGCCCACATGATCCTAATTGCTACGACTTGCTTAAAAAGGTTCTGTTGGACCGTTTTGATGTTCCGATTAATCAGAAGTTGAATAACTTTTATGCCGAGGCAGTTGTGGGTATGGATCCCAGAGATTTGCGATCGCGGATTAATGAGTGTGCGGGTGCCGATAATTCACCGTTTATGGCGGGGTTCAAGCGTCACGTGTTCTTACAGTACTGCAGGCCCGACATCGCTTTCGCATTACGTGGACATTATAGAGATGATTTTGATACAATGTGTCAGCGCGCGGTTGAGCTGTTTAATGGGGGGTTGAATCCGGGTAATAACTCCATTCAAACTAATGAAGTAAGTGTGCCAAAACAGGAAACGGAGCGCACGGTTAGATCCGACGAACATACACAGTTGATCGATTCGATGAGTAAGCAACTCGCTAGTGTGGAAAAGCAAATGGCGGAATTGAAATTGGCTGCTGTTAAAGTCCAACCAAGTGATGATAGCAATAACTCTTTGAACCATTCTCCCATGTCGCGGAATGGGGCTGAGTCAAACCGCGGAGGTACGCGATATTATCGAGGCGGCAACGTTGGTACCCGAGGCGGCAGTAATACTGAATGGGTATGCCAGAATCATCATCGATATGGTGGTCGGAGCTTTTCATGCTCTCGTGGATGTAATTATTTTGATCGTAGTTCATGACTACATGGCAGTGGTTTTCGTCCGAGTGTTCCAAGTATTAATTCTTTTGATTTTGAATATCTGGCTTATGCGTTTGATAAATTAAATGGTTTGAATTTCTTGAGTGACAGTGGTTCCATGATTTCTAATTTACCAGCGAGTGAACATGTGATTCGGCATTATACACCGAAATGGCAATTTCGGGGTGCAAATGGCTCTGTGATTAATGCGTATGGCACTAAGACTTTGATGTTGCAGTTCGGTGATAATGAACCACTTGAATGTCCATTTGTGATAACGGAAGTGTCTAAGCCTATACTGGGTTGGAATTTTATGAAAAAGCATAAGTTACTTTTAGACCCGGAGCTTGATGAGCTCGCGACGCGTGACCGCAGTGTTGTTATTAAATTGTCTCAAGATAAATTTTCGTCTATTGTCGCGCATATTGATGCAAGTGAACGCACGCCGTACGCTGATTTACTTAAGGAGTTTCCGGAGATTTTGGTCCGGCAACCTGTGAAGCGGCGCGATATGAAACATGTCATGAGAATAAAAACGTTTGGGTATTTAAAGTCTCCGAAACCACGGTCGATCCCACCGCAGTATTTGTTAGAGGTCCGGCGGCAGATTAAAGAAATGTTGGAGCGCGGTATAATTTCAAAATCGGATTCGGATTTTTGCTTGCCGATCGTGTGTGTTCCAAAGCAGAGTCACGTTGAGGGGAAACCTCCCGGTGTGCGGTTGTGCATTGATTATCGGTATTTGAATTCACATGTGGTCCCTCAATGTTATCCATTGCCGAATATTGCGTCGATGCGAACGCAAATGGCAGGGGCAAAAGTCTTTTCCACTCTTGATATAGCGAGCGCGTATCATAACATTGAAGTTGCAGAATCAGACCGCCATTTGACCGCGTTTTATGCGAAAGAAATCGGTAAATTTCAGTACAATGTGTGTCCCTTCGGTTTTCGGTCCAGTGGAGATCAATGGTGTAAATTGGCTTACGAGTTGCTTGGTGACATTCCTAACACTTTTCTGTATTGTGATGATATTGTTGTGGCAACACCGGACGAGAAGTCTCATTTGGAGACGTTGCGGGTAATTTTTGAGAAATTGAAGAGTGAGTCCCTTTCGTTGTCTATTGAGAAGTGTAAGTTCGGAGCAGAGTCAGTTCGATTTTTGGGGTTTTTGATTGACAAGGATGGCATCAGACCAGATCCCAGACGAGTTGAGGCGATCGTGAAATTTCCGGTGCCAAAGACTATTCGCGAGGTGAGGCGTATGATCGGCATGGTTAATTATTATTCGAGAAACATCAAGAATTGCTCAGCGATTATGCAGCCGCTCTACGATTTATTGAAGGGAACAAGTGCTCGAAGTAAGCTTAAATGGTCCAGTGAGGCGCAGAAGGCATTTGAGCAGATCAAGGCAGCTTTGATAGATACAGCGAGCTTGGCTTTTCCAACATTTCAAGGGCCTATACAGCTTGTGACGGACGCGAGTCAGGTTGCAGTGGGTGCAGTTATCAACGAGTATCAGAACGGCAGGTATGTGCCCCTGGCTTTCTTCAGCAAGAGTTTAACTGCGTCTCAGCGAAAGTGGTCAGCGGTGAAGAGAGAGACATATGCTGTATTCATGGCTCTGCAGCATTTTCGAGATTTTTGTATGGGCAGGTCAGTGAGTTTGGTCACAGACTGTCAGGTGTTGGCCAAGATGATTATCAACCCAAAAGAATGTGCTGATCCAGCGATGTTTCGGTTTCTTGAATACATTAATTACTTTGTAAATAAATCTACATGTATTCGCGGTATTTTCAATTCTGTTTCCGATTGTTTGTCTCGTGTCGAGATTAATGAATTTGTTGTGCCAGAGGGCTTGAAACCTGATTTTATAAAGCGTATTGCAGTTGCACAGAGGCAAGATAAGGAATTGGCAGAATTTCGTGAGCGTACTTTGAGTGAGACTGGTTTGAAGTTAAGAGAGTTGAAGTTGGTTGGGTGTGAGATGGGCGTGATTTGTCACGTCCCAGATGTCAGCGCTAAATCACAGAAGTCGTCTGTAATTCCACGAGTGTGGGTTCCACGTCATATGAGGCGTGAGTTGTTTGAACATGTGCATTCGTTGTCGCATCCCGGAATTCGGGCGACGTTGGCATTCGCTAAACGACATTACGTGTTCCCGGACATGGATCGTTGGTTACGAGAATCTGTGCGGGCGTGTCCGATGTGTAGCAAAAGCAAAATAATTCGTCATGTGCGTTCCGCTTTAAAACATGTGCCGCGCCGTAGTGATCGTAATGCCGACATTTCAATTGACATCGCTGGTCCGCTTCGTGAAACGGAGGATGGTAATCGATATTTTCTTATCATTGTTGACCGTGTCACAAATTACACTAATGCAGTCCCCATGAAAAGACAAGATACCGACACGGTGATCCGTGCTTTGATTGATGGTTTTGTAAAGGATCGTGGAGCACCTATGGTTATAAGGTCAGACCGGGGCTCAGTGTTTACTTCGTATGAATGGGAAAAGTTCATGTCGGTCCTTGAATGTAAACATTCATTTTCTTTGGCACTTTCACCACAGCAGAATTCGATCTCCGAGACGGGGATTCGACGAATCAAGCGCGGTTTGCGATGCGCTAATAATCCCGCGGCCTGGGATAGGCTATTGCCTTTTGTGATTTTGTCATTAAATGCCTCGGTGCGCGAGGGATATGATTATTCCGCGGCCGAAATGACATATGGGGAAAATGTGCGCTTGCCGGGAACCTATTTTGAGTATGACCCGAATAAGTTCAAGAATAGTCAAGCGGAGGTACTGTGTGATGTACGGGAATTTTTCGAGAACTTGAATTTCAATAAGTCCAACATCCGAACGAATGTAAATGCGTACGTCCCGCCAGATCTTATGGTTTGTTCACATGTTTATGTAAAAAACGAGAGAGGTAAAAAGACCGCTTTTGATTTCTGGTATGTGGGTCCTTACAAGGTAATCGAGAGATCGAAATCGGGGAAGTCCTTCACTTTGTTGATTAAGGGGAAAGAGAAAATCGTGTCGATTGACAGACTGAAAGTGTGTTACTTTCCACCATTTGATGTAGATAATGACGCGTTCGATGATTTCGTGCAGCAGTTTCCGCCCGTTGATGCGGACAAATCGGTANTAAACTCCGCGGCTAATCCGGTTAACGCAGATGTAATTTCCTCCGGTAGTGAAGACAGCGAGAGCGACTGTCCGAGTGGTATTGGTAGCGCGTCCCGAGAGCGTATCTCTGAATGCTTACCTGTTGATGTCGATCGCGATAATAATGGGCATGAATCCATATCTAAGACCCAAACATGTAATGAAGGCAGAACTCTCAACGAGTCAAGTCCAAGATATACGTCCAGAGGGAGACGAATTGTTAGACCAAGACATTTGAATGATTACGTGTTGCATTAAATCGCGTAGAATAAAGATATGCGTGATGAAAATTGTGCCTTGTGCATTGATATGTTGCGTAAATGCAGGATTGCTGCTTCATCGATTGTTGAATCGCGTAACGTAAAGATAGGCGCGGTTAAATTGCGCTTTGTAAAGTGATATGTTATGTAAATGCAGGTTTGCTGCATCATGTTGTGACTCCCCGTCGTAGAATGTAAGGTGGGGTCACCGAAGCTCGTTGCTAAAGTATGCGTCGTAGTAATCTGTGCGAACTTCAGAATGTTAGGCTCGTNTANGCCCGCTTATGCTTCACGGAGTAGTGCGTCATATTTGAAATGGTCACTGTAGAATGATTGTTGGATTGTCATCAGCCCTCTGTTGTTACGTAGACGTACGAGCAACACGGATTTGGTAGGAATGATTGCTGTTTCCGCTGGACGGGTTAACAGTAATGATGAGAAAGTAGAAGAAGTAAGTGAATGACAGTGAATGGCATGTTCTGTGGGTTTTGAAGCATGATTGCTGGATGAATTATGATGTTGCCCCTGCATACACGTTGATGGCATTCGTCAGTGCACATAGACTTTTTCTGTCTATGAATTGTATTGTAGTACTTTAGTTGTTGATCTTTATTATTCATTTTCATTATTTATTTGTGTTTTGGGCTACTTATTAAGTTTCTTTTATTGTATTGATGATATCATGTTATTATTGCTCGCGGAGTGACCTTTAATGTCGCTGATGGTACCGCTTTTGTGCTAGTTAATGCCTTTTATTTCTTTAGTTGTATTTGAACGCTGAATATGGTTGATTTGCGTTTCAGTTGCCTNTAGGGCGTANGAGTGTGATTTCGTGTCATCCCGGGATGGTTANGTAAAGTAGGGTTGCCGAATGCCACGATTGGATGGTATTTCGTTTCATTAGTTTACTTTTGCCCCTGCATATAAAATCGTTTCCTGTCTCCAGTCCCTATGATTAGCCCCAGTCCATATGTTGTATGACCCTAGGTTTGAGATTTTGACCAATATACTCGTTTTTTTTACACCAAGTTATTTTGGTGGGAAGGGGGAACTTTTAACGGAGTATATTGGTATAACGCCATTTAAATATTATTCGATAAGGAGTTGGTAAACCTTACGTAATTCCCGGAACTGAAACCTGATAATACCTTTGTGAGTCGTATAGTTTGTCGTGGGAACGTAGATAACGAAATATGAAATCGTACGATATTTGGTGCATTCAATCTCTCGTATGATATATTTATATACGCATGTAATACCACGTAGACATTCATTCAGGCATTCAATTCATGACATTTCGCTGATTCGGGAGTCCGTTACTTTGTCGTACGTAATTCAATAAAGTTACAAGTCGTGGAGACAGAAACAAAATATATTCGTCAGGGTGATCCATCGAATACGTGTCCAATAGACAGGCTTCGTGGTACGTCAGCCAACAAGGCCGTACGGCGCGGTTACGCCGGTTCGTCGAACGAAAGAAGAAACACGCAGCGAATTGTAAACGCAACCTTCTTGGAGTCAATAATATATCTTGGAGTCAGATATACAATTATACAACTACAAACGTTCGCTCTGCGTTATATTAGGGTTGCCGGAGGTGGTATATTAGGGTTGGTGGAGGTGGGATATTAGGGTTGCCGGAGGTGGGATATTAGGGTTGGTGGAGGTGGGATATTAGGGTTGAATGAGGTGAGATATTAGGGTTGGGGAAGGGGATATTAGGGTTGGGGGAGGTGGGATATTAGGGTTGCCGGAGGTGGGATATTAGGGTTGCCAGAGGTGGGATATTAGGGTTGCCAGA
>ATSW01002415.1:0-24555 GCA_000444245.1 Botryllus schlosseri | reverse complement strand
CGTTTGAGAAGCGGCACAGAAAAATCTGGTGAACCACACCGAAATTTACATTAGGCATAATATACCATTCAGTTTGTGAGAAAGCAAACCTGAGCAACATGCTGATCAATACTTGACGTTTCTTCACTCTCGTCTAAACCGAGAGATTGCATCGCATTGGAGAAATCGTAATCGTCGCTTTTGTTATACGCCCTGTAATCAATCAAACCGTTTGCCAGGGTTCACAGTACTGAGAATTGGGATCTTGTGCATATTTGTAACATTTCATTTGAGAGATTTGAAATTCGCCTGTCAGATTTCGATTAATACTGAATGGTATATTCATATTGAAATAAACCCGAATATTTTCGGCTGACACTCGTCGGGGGTAATCGTCAACAACTAGTAGAGAATTGGAAAAAACATTGTATATCAACAATCGTATCACAAAATATGACGTCACCAGCATGGAATTTCAAATGAGAGAGCGTTCAATGTACTATTATCAGGTGGTACACGAACTCCTTTTGTTGACAGAGTTTTGGTTGGTGTATTTTGATAAAAGTCGACTCCAAGGCACACAAATGGAAGTGTGAACGGCCCCTCCTAACGACGTGAAATATGTCGTTTCGATAATTATTCGAACAAATCGGATTGTCTAATAGATGTTTGCCGATGGCAGAATTAATGGCCTTCGATCTGTCAGCATCAAGCTTAAGCGGATGAGTAAAGGGTGAGCTTCTCACCGAGCCTGATGCATGTGTTCTGATAAATCTGGGGACATGCTGGTTTATGAGTTCCTGTAGACGCTTTGACGTTCTTCCTACGTAGCCACAATCACAGTGGCACTTATATTGGTACACTACATTACTTGGTGATACGATTGTTGATATACAATGTTCTTTCCAATTCTCTACTAGTTGCTGACGATTACCCCTGACGAGTGTCAGCCGAAAATATCGGGGTTTATTTCAATATGAATATACTATTCAACTGTATATTAAAGTTCTGTACCTCCAAGAAGCTCTTCAGATTAATACTGACGTGAATAGAATTTATGCAGTGGTACACGTCTATTATTCGAATAGATCAATTCATATTGGCCATTATTCAATGATTATCTACGATTGAATATATCAGTGTGATATTTCTTTCATTCAAGCTGATAAGAGCATTTAAAAAATAACAATGAATATGAGAAGAAAATATTCATAGAAGCACTCACCCTGCTTTTTCGTTCTTCTTGCTGGCTTGCAATTCTTCACGAATTTCTGGATTTTTGTAGAAAGCTCTCCACATATCTCCAGTCCTGCGCGTTCCGTTTCTGTTTCAATTTCCGTTTCAATCATCATAGGATACGACAAATCAAATTTATCAATTTCGAAACTAGAAACTCACCTGTTTGACGCCACCTGAATACTTTTAGGATGATATTGCTTCTGCGCCTCCGAGCCGTTACGTTTCAGCCTTTCCACCATCAACGAATGATCTGATATCTTCAAAAAGCTGAAAACAGCATGAAAAATATCACAAAACATGAAAGACGAATAAGAGAGATGGATATTGAACTCAAAATATTTTCAGACAAGCAGACTCCAATCCAACTGCTGTGATACAATGAAAGCTTACATTAACACTAACGTAACTCATTCAATCAGCGGAAAAGGAACTGACAATGTCTACCAGTACCTGATGCGAGAATTTCAACACCATGAAGAATTCTCTTTACCTATTACATTGCAGTAGAAGTTCGTCAAGCCGACTACACTGAGAAATGCATTTGATTTGCCTTTCCTGCGTTGCGTTTTTTCGTGGATGAATCACAATAGCTTCGGTCCAGTTGCATGGTTTCAACAAGCAATGCGTGGGCGCATCGATCCCCCAATGCTCGTTACCTAAAAAGAACGCACAAGGCATTAAAAACGGGTTAGAACATCATTTAATAGGGGGAGATGTATGAAATGAAGCTAGACATTCGAAACATAATTTCCACAAGTGGCAACAATAACAGTCAATTCTGTAGGATAGGTGGCAATTGTAGCGTTTTTTATCAATTGTGTGGGAGCGGACAAAAACCTGTTTCAGTATATGACTTCAAAAATATCATAATGCAGAACGGTGCATGGATTGATATAGACAGCAATACTAACTGCAATCCAGCGCTTGGCCCTCTCATGAAGCACATACCTAATTCGGCCAACAGGTCCAATTAATTTAGGTATATAAAAAGCGAAATTCGTCGTAAGTTAGGCTATAAACAGACTTACAAATCTCGTCATATCCCAAACTATATTGGGATGGGCAAGAGATTTTCCATATCTTTGTCCCAGTACACAGTTCACCTCAGTTCAGTTTATTAAGAATTTTCATCAATTCAAAACACCGTAAAACTGCGATACAATCGAACGACTTGGAGTAGTCTTTGAAATCAGACACCCACCCAGGCTTGGGCGAAGTAAAGAGGAGGAATGCAAACCGAATAAAAAGTAAAAGAAGATCATACAGAAAGACAAGCGACAAAACGAGGTGGCATGTGACGGAAGGCGAGATCGATATGTCATACCGTGGGCCGGTAAACTTGAGGGCAGACTAGTATTGATTCAGTAGAAATTGCTTGTATTTCGACTTGAATGTAGACATGCTCGATGTCTGTCGGATAGCCGGCGAAATACTGTTCCACAAATCAGGTCCGGCATGTTTGATAGCGCGATGATCTTTCCTGTCGGCCGTATGACAGTTGGACGATCAAAGTAAGCAATCCCCGAAACGTTAGAGAATCTCACAATATTTTTCATTCCAAAATCATTTCAAGCAACGAACAATCAAAACACCCATGCATCTTCCAATCGCATTAAGAAAATTTCGACAAAACGCTCACCGTCAGGAACAGCGTCGTAGTGATAAAACGTCATGCACTCCTCCTGCAGATTGAAGAGCCGTTTAAACTGCCTTATTATCGATCCGAAGAGCTCCATTTCGTCAGCCGAGCTTGACAACTCGCTTTTTATTTCAATTTCATATTCTCTCGCCAGTATCTCCAAATGACCTCGAAAATCGGCCAGATCGAGCGTTTGCAACGGTACCGAAGACGTCAGCTCGTCAGACACGAATCCTTGAACAGCGCATATTTAGAGACCAATGTGATATAGCAGCGAAAAAATACACACCGTGAAAATCCAGTTCCGATTTTCTCGAAACCCTGGCGACATCATCAGTATAGTCTTTTCCAATCGTGTTGCGTCCTGGAGACTGAAAATTACATTTCTCATCTCAAAATATACTCATAGACGTATGATATATTACCATAAGAATACTATAGGTAGGTGCTACCACGCCGGTCACTTGTTATTAATGATGGATTATCTTAGCAGAACACCATTTGACAGGTTTATGAAATTAAGCGTATTACGTTACCAACATGATAAGGAATATTTACTTTGATTTAAATACTTGAAAACTCTGTGGTCTGCTGTCATCGCCAGATAAAGTTAATTTTAATGATGAATTCACAGCATGTGCAGCATCACAATCTTCCAAATAGAATTTTACCGCTTTCAAGTCAGGTCAATCAATTACATGTGTATAAAGGTTCATACAAGAAAAGATATCCGATCTGCTAATTTCATCACCAAAAGCAACATTTCACTGAGTGTTAAACCCAAATTTGCGACTGACCATAGTTGATATTAAAATTGGAGATTAACACATACAAAATTTTAAAAACTTTAGAATTCTAGGAAACCGACAAGATAGCGTAATGGTGGAGCGTCCGGCTTCTTGATCGGTAGGCCGTGGGTTCGATCCCCGGACGGGTCAGACCAAAGACACTATTAGTAACACTGGTATCCATGGTGTCCTCGATTGGCGCTCAGCATGACCGGGATATTATGGAGGGGTGATGCAAGACTTAGAAAACCTTACAAGCCTTATGTACCTTCCTTTTCCAGCGGAATATGCACATCAGAGTTGGATCAATTGTAATTTGTAATTGAGATGAATGTAGTTAATTACGTTTTTCATGTAATTGTAATTGAAGCATTTTTATTTGATGTAGTTATAATTGTTATTTGATAAAAATTTTGCCTAATTACAATTTCAATTAGAGTACGTTGTTATAGAGACCTGACAAGCACACCATAAAATAATCAGGCCTATTTACACAGGTGTGCTATGCGTGCCTCGTTAACTAGATAATCCAGCCATGCTAAACTATTTCCCATACTTCAGTAGCAACAGAAAACTTGGTAAATTACAATATAGTCTAAATCTTGATATTTCAAAAATGGATGAACACTGAACAGCCAATAAACTCTTCCGAAACCTGTGCTGAACCATTTCCTACGCTTGCTACTTTAGCCAAGGATTATATGGGACTAACAGCACAGCCCCCTCAGAAAGAATCTTTTCAATCGCGGGTAACTTTTATACGGCAAGAAGAAATTTACTGGGGCCAGAAACTTTTCGCACTAATGTTCATCAAATGCAATCCAACAGTTTTTGAGCAAGTAAAAATGTAAATGCGAACCAAAATTTTGTAATTTGTAGTCATCAGGAGCTTCTTTCCTTTTGCTTTCTTTTTAATTTTACACACCTTATCACAATCATCTTTATCGCTGACGCCGTACAAATTACATTTCATTTGCCTTACTCAGCTTTGTGTATTGGTTTGATTACATTTCATTGCGTATCTTGTAGCCTATTCGTTGTTAGTTATCGGACAATTCTGAGGGTATACATTACAAATGTCAAAAAATTTGCTGAATTACTATGGAATGAGTCTATCTGTATTCCTTTCAGTAAAGCAGTTACCAATTCCACTAAATACTCGAGAACACAAATCTAATCACTCACCTTGCCGGTAGATGGATTCCCAAGAATGTTACGATGGATTACAGGAACCCATTGCAAAATCCGAATATAACTCATGGGCTTTCTTATCGAACATGAGCTGGTCACAAGCCAACGCAAATATATCGCAATGTCCTCACTTTTAACACTGAATATAAAAGAAACACTTCTGAAATGATAATTAACAAACTTCTACAGTTCCATTACTTGCACAAATAGATCAATCGTACATAGAAAAAATGCTACACATTACCCATGCGTAAGACATACGTTTGTCAATTCTGCACCACGATTGAATAGTTTATATCTTTAAGCATGAGTTTTCACCATTCAATGTAATTATTGGATTATATAAACAATGTACAACAGAGCATCAGCCTAAAATCTTTGTTCTAGATTTTATCGCCAAAACTGTCATAAAGGGCGACTTCACGATTACTTATTAGGCCTACCGTATTATTATTGATACTGCTCAAAAACATATTCACTAAGCAATGCAATATGACAAAATGGGGAATAATTTTATCATTAACTATTATATCTTACCATGCCATCGACGTTGTCTGTTTCCGTATAAACTCGTCATAACATTGTGACAACCTCAGAGCTCTCTGCTTGCAATCATCATATTCCTGATTTATGCTCTCAAGTCTTTTTTTGAAAACTTTGTAGTTTTTTTCGATGACGGCTGTGTGCTGGCAAAATCGTCTCCACCGCAGTAAGTGTGAGTGTTTGCATTGTACTAAACACTGCGCGCGTTTCACAAAAAACTGAAATGTAACTTATGTATTAGAAATGCATGTAATTGAATACTATCTCTGCTGCCTGCCAAAATAATGTGATATCATGAAGAAACGCTTGGAGATACAGAACTGCATTACACAATTGACCGATATATTTGTATTGAAATAGACCTGAATATTTTCGGCTGACATTTGCCAAGGGTAATCATCAGCAAGTAGTACAAAATTGAAAAAAACTTTGTATATCAACAATTTTATCACCGAATATGACGTCACCAGCATAGATATTCGAGTGATCCAGGCGAGCAGATATTTTAAGCTGAATGTACTAATTTTAGATTACACACAATCTCCTTTTGTTGGCACAAACTGGGTTGGCATATGTTGATATAAGATGACTCCCAGGTAAATACCTCAAAGAATGAAAGGAGTATCATGGAATTGATACTGGATATTTCGTATTAAAAACAGATCAATAATCTAAATACACCTAATCTTGCGTGAAATTCTGCAGTTTTGTTGCAGGAATAAGATTGTTATCGCTTGGCCATAATAGAGAAGAAACACCCACTTCATGGAGTATAAGTGGAAGTCCATTCTCCGTAAAATCACTCTTAAATGTGCCATCCAACTCCTCGGTCATTACATCGGCGATGTTTTTCAATTGTGGTGCATCAGTGACCTGCAGCAAATGTGCAACAATACGACCACGCTCCTCTTTGAAGTAATTGATGTCCTTTGGCAGCATCACAGAGCTGAAATACATTTGTAGTTCACCTGCGAGAAACCTATAATACTTATCGCAATCCTACCTGATTGGTTTCGACCAATTACCGAAAAGCATATCAGCTTCCTCAATTTCGGTTTTCAGGTCCACCAACTCTGACTGGATCTTGTTCTCAAGATTAACCAGCTTTTTGGTGTTAGATACCTTGTGTCTCTTCATGTTTTATTACGTTTGACGTTTACCAAAGCCAAACGAATCGACGAGCAGTCGATGTTAATAATATAGCAGAATGTGTATCAGTGGACTAGTCGATATTTTCGATTTCGTCTGCATGAAACACCCTGTCAATTAAGGCTATTGCATTTTCCGCACAGCAACATAACATCTGCTGCAATTACATCGTTACTCACGTCAGGATCATCCAGGCGTGGGTTAGGTTACCATCGATACGAAGGGTGCTCAACTCCGTCATCTACTGGATATTCTTTTTTGTATTCCCAAAGGCATGTAAAACATTACCACGAGGCAGAAAAATATGCAATTCAAAATGAGGTATATAAAAAATATTTTTATGAACCGGACCAAAACCTGTATCGTTAAGCATCTCGGCCGAGTGGTTTCAGAATATAGACCGAAAATCACTTGAACATTTCTAGATCACCAGGAAGCAGCTATAGTTCAATCTGGTCTACTAACAGGCGAATTGTGCAGTATATCAGTAAATGAAGCATTTTATCTCTAATTAAGCTTTAATCATTTCCATCAATAGCTTAGTAATATCGAATTGGGGATATATAGAACCCATATATATCGCCATCATTGCTTGATCGAAAGAGCGATCGTCCGAAACGAACACAAACACCATAATAATTGAAAATGGTACTTGATGTTGTCGAGTGACTTATGAATTTGTAAAATACCAACGAGAGAATACATAGCTAATGGCACCAAACATTTTTCACTCTGCGTTTCAGAGCGATATGACTCTCATTGAATTTTTGAACGTTGAATAATTTGATATTCTTATAATATACTACTGCCGACGGGATAGAAAAGGGAGAAACGCAGAGGGCGCTGGAGGATGTCTTGGTCGTGAAGTATGACGAAATCTGAAGACTTGAAGCTATTTGGAACTATAGTTACGCTGATGGTGATATGTTAGTTTACATTTCTGAGAGTCACGAGATTGCTTGTTTCCTAAAACATCATGACCTGAATTTAGGGCCAATATCTGCAAAAGTGGAACAATGCGGATCAATTTTGCGCGGTGAAGGAGTTTTGCAAAGTCATAACTTCCCGAATCGTTATCCAAATAATTACGACTGTGATTGGAGTTTCGAGGTATTTTTGTAGTAGATTCCTTGTAGCAAGTGAAATTACGGATCTTATACCATCATGAAGGCCGGCCCTGACGACGAGGTACAACTGGAATTCACTCATTTTGATGTTGAAGAGTCGCGGGGATGCAGATATGACTACTTACAAGTTTTTGCGATGGGTCAAGATCCAAAGTATGAATGAATACACATCACGACTGCTCAAACCTACGATCAATAATATCAATCTATTCCAGGTATTGCGGGAAGGGTGTGCACAAAGTAGCTCCAGGAGGAATCATTAACGCTAAAGGCCCCGTAAAGCTGGTATTCAAGTCGGATAATTCCGATAACATGCAAGGTTTCAGGTTAAAGTACAAAAGTAAGATGACATTCGGTTAAGTTCTTCGTCGGCTTGATAAAACTTGTCAATATACCAATTAAGTTTCACAACCTGAACCCGAGGAAGAAGGGATAGTGTCTTGTGATGACGATCCATGCAAAAATGGTGCAGACTGCATAGACGTAGATCATGGAGAAGTTGCATGTTTCTGCTTGGATGGGTTTGAAGGAGACTTTTGTGAAATCAGTAAGAGACTTTTTTCGTGACCAGAAGGTAGGATTCTAGCCTTTAGTCTACATTTTCATTATATAGACATTGATGAATGTGGTTCTAATCCATGCCAAAATGGAGGCACTTGTGTTGATGAAGTCGACGGGTTTACATGCGATTGTCCGGAAGGGTTCCTCGGAGCAACCTGCGGCGTGGGTAAGAGTACACCGCCGAATTTTCTTCGTACATCATTTCAAGATTAATATCTATTGGAAGTATTACGTTATACTTTTAAAGATGTTGATGACTGCGTTGCCGACCCATGTCGAAACGGAGGGACGTGTATTGATGGACCGAATTCGTTCGAATGTCAGTGTGTTGCGGGTTACACAGGGTGGAACTGCGGACAAGGTTCGAAATATTCATTAAAAACTACTATATATCTCTACATCTACCGACTACATATCCTACACCACAAGTCGTAGGCTGACATTATGTGACCCTTGTTGCTCAAAACTGGTCAGTGGTCATAGTAAAGGTATAGGCTTACATCTGCGTTTTCGGAGTACTCAAGACAGTAGGATTTGTCTACTTGTACTATTTACTGAAGTGGTTGTGATTTTAGACTCCTTCAACTTTTACTTAAATATTATTTTGAAAAAATACTTGCTTTTTATAGAGAGAGAGAGAGAGAGAGAGAGAGAGAGAGATATGGTATTCTTTTTCGCCTGCACCATCGAGATGCTTTGACGACGGAGATGCGATACGGCCTTATAGTAAGGTCATCTAGTCTGCACCCCCGGTTTTGGGATAGGTTAGGGTAACTTTTATGCGCGAAATTGTCATAGTTCCAGATATCATGGTAACGAAAATTGACCACAAAAATTTCACTTTTTGATAGGCGAAGGTGGTGATCAATTTTCTATAATAGTCATCTCATCAGAATCCGGGGCTGAACATAGTGACGTATCGTAGGTTGATGACCCTTTCTCATTCTCTTTTTTACTCATAAGCTTCCCAAATCTGTAACTAAGGGTATTTGAAGTGATAGGTTGCCGTGAACGAATTTCCCCCTTCAGAAGGTGGTGCGAGGCCACAACACCCTACAATTTCCAAAGGAGTCACCGCCGACTAACTGCTAAAATTATGCGATCCCTGAACCAAATTTTCTTTTTCAATCTATTTACTTGAGTGATTTTTGGACATTTATTTTTCTAATCGGAGTGGTTTTGAAATCGCTTCTGATACTTGTAATAGAGTAGAATTTCACGTAATTACTTCATTTCTACTGGAGCGCTGACTACTTCGACCACCTCTGAGTGTTAGAGGCTACAACTAGAGCTAATTTCAGTTGTTGTAGTGAAACGAGTAGGGACCGCAGCAGCAGCTATAGGACTCTCATTGAGCAATACTACATGATAGTCTGCAAGTTATCATCTTAGATCTTCCTTGATAGAGATTGATGAGTGTGTCTCTGGACCGTGTCTCAACATGGGAGTATGTGAAGACCGAATCGGGTTCTACGAATGCGTTTGTTTTCCGGGATACACGGGGGTGAATTGTGAAATACGTGAGATTATCCTCTGACAATCTGTTGCAAAAGTATTCATATTTGGTCCGTTTAATGTTTTGAAGCACCCCCAACTACAGCGGCACCGGAGACCACTCCACAAACCACTACGTCGGCACCAGAACCTCCTCCGCCTATACCAGAACCTCCTCCGCCAGTACCGGATGATCCAGCAGACGAAGTGCCGTCATNNAGCGGGCCAGTTGAGCCTCAACCGCGTTCAGGAGAACCAGACACAACCAATCCGGAAGAATCAGACGNNAAGTCGCCACCTGAAACGCCCCCGCAAACAGACGCCGATCCGCGACCTTNGCCCGACGACCATCAATCTCCTCCACCGGATAATCAAAGACATCCAGAACCAAACAATGAAAACGAGAATAATAACCCGCCAGCCGCGGAAGGCACCCCTGAGTCAGCCGGTGCAGCGCCAACTACTGAATTACCAAGTAAGAGAGTATATAGGCCTATAAATGTATTTCTGTNCCCTTGGTTTTAGATTAATGTTGCTATCTTTAGACTTACCGAGCACGAAATATCCGAATTCGACCGTTCCTAACAATATACATGANCCGAGTGAGGATCCCGAACAACAGCATGGANACAAAGAAGATAGCACTTCAGACACCGGACTTATAATTGGAGTCGTGGCTGCGTTGCTTGGGATAGCAGCATTNNCGTCTCTAGCTGTCCGTTATTGGATGACAAAACAAAACACCAAGGTAGAGCCGGTGGTTGAAGCACCAGAGCCAACCGATCCTAAGACGCAAGATTCAGAAAATACAGTAGAGCAAAAAGAACCGGAGCAAAAAGAACCAGAACAAAAGGTNGAGTCGCAGCAAAAAGAGCCAGAACAAAAAGAACCTGAACAGAACAGCAATATATTTGATTTGTTTGAAGAAGATTTCTCAGGTACATGATGATACTCTCGCTCATCTCCGGACCATGCAGCAATAGTCGATCACGATTCATTTTGTTACCATCCTCACTATACTATACTATATATATATAAAGTGTATATATATATTTGCATGCGCATTGCACATGACATTCATGACATTTTTTGTAGTGATTTCAATGATTCATGCATGGAAATTGAGGTACGCCTGGTGTTTACGTAGGGTACTTCATATGAATTCTAATTTTATCCTTTTTACCGAACCAAGTCATCTAGAAGCTAGGTTGAAGAACATGAAGTTCAGATCATGANAGTCCACTTAATTCAACNAAATAAGTAACACAAAAGTGGTNAAGAAGTTCCAAAATNAGGCCCNCTCCAAATCTAAAATTCCAGAATTATTCCTGAAGCATCTCGGCTTATACATATATGNAGCCTATGTATATAACCTCTATTTATCTANTACCAGTTTATACACATCATCCGTGTTACAGCAGTATATATCTGTATATAATATTGTGATTNACTATTATATTTAGCAACACAATTAAAATGTATTTTAGCGTTTCGAGTAAGGACTCTTGACATGAATATATGNATAGAATGGCTGGCAACCATCTCGNATNTTGAACGGGCGGGCGCGCAATAAATGTGTGTGGTGACATCAATAAAATATTNCGCAATCAGATTGGATCAAATGACTGTTTTCAATGAAAGNTGTAGTATGGATGAAGACTAGGTGAAACGAGATTTTGAAGAAACGCATTGTGAACGCATAACAAGTGTTGCTTTTTATCCATCCTCTCATTCAACTGTCTGTTGATTCATCTCCATTCATTTACGAGTGGGGTATAATCGATATTTCCATCAAATAGTTTCAATTGTAGATGGTACTTCATCGTTGTACTGTACGCAATAATATTNGTGAGCAATGAGCATAGGTCTCGTGGCATGGCAACGGCGATAAGTAGGAAAGTAGCCTATATAAATAAACAATTACGATGCTACTCGTAGGTTCATCTAGTATTCGGCACAACTTCACACAGTAGTAAAANCATCAATCCATCATACCCCAATTTCGCCATTATATCGCAATAAGCTGCGTTACTGGTTGNGATACAAGCCGATGTCATTAGTTATATCCATCCATCGTACAACATCATTCCAAGCAAGAATCTGATAGCATTTTCTTCGCATTNCTAAAGGNCGACCGAAAGCNAATGCTGCTGGACTGGACTACGAAAGAGTCCTGGATGCTTATTTCCCNAAATGGAAGCCCGATACTCCTAAGGCAGACAATGCACCATCGTTAGTTCGTGAACCGGACACGAAGCCCGCNAGAAAGGAAACTACTTTTGTTAGTAAAATATNAGGATTTACTGGAGNCAAGTCGAAAAATGGAATGGATNGAGCGGCGGACAAGTCAAACACNGTCGGAAATCCAACTTTAGAAAATCAGCCAGTAGCTGAAACAGTCCCACACCACCTCAAAATACTAAAGCAACTGGATNAGAATTTAGATAAACTTCAAAAACACTCATACGCTCCATANGCAAAACCGTTACGAAGCAGAAGAACTGCGGCCACCAGAAATCTAATGTCTGTGCTGGCTAAACAGCACGCCAACATGCAGTCTAGCAATCCCAGCACTGGCGGTCTTGGCCCTCACAGAAACCCTCTACTTGACCAACAAAACTTCGCTGAATATCTTCAAAGTCAACATTCTAATATTCGACCAATAATGACCAGTCCATTACCCAGTGGATTGCGCATGAATCAACTGTCGTTGTCAAACCCGATATCACCAGCATCTACACCGAATGTTTCAGCCACTGCGGGAGATTCTTATGCAAAACCCTTGTCACCTTCGCGTCCAACTAATTTTGAACTACCCACAATCAACAATATTGAAATTAACTCGCAATTTAACGAAGCAGTAACGAGTGAAATGCCAGTAGATATAGAACTCGAAGCGACGCCAATTGTTCCCGAGTCACATGAGATGCCTCGCAAAAAGAAGAAATCAAAAAAGCATAAGCGAAGTAAAAAGAAACTCAAGATGTCTGACGATCCACGCAGCGGAAATGACGGCCAACTCGGAAATGACGCACATTGGTCGCCATCGAGCCCCTTACCTTACGAGACATCAGCAACAACGATGACAGATATTTACAGCATGCAGCATCCAACACGCCACATGTTACCTCTAACACCACTTCGACCTCCAATGCCACAAAGAGAAGGCACAACAACATCACAACAGTTTGATATGTTTCCACCTTTGCAGAGGCAATCATTTTCAATCGAATCGCACATTGGAAGTACAGCAAATGTACCATTTGCAGTTGACTTCATGGAAGACATGGAGAGCAAGGCTGAGAACTATCTCTGCTCGCGTGTACCTCGGTTGCCTGATCCCAATTTGGGAAGGAGCAGGCAAGGTTCTCACATCAGCGATAGTGACCCATATAGGAGCTCATCGCAGCACTTTTTCGGTCAGACGGCTAACAATCCAATAAGCCACCCAGTTCTAAGATCCAACAATTCCAGCGGTGCAGAACACCGAACAATGTCGCCAGCGAATGTGGCAACTGGAGCTCAAGGGATGACCCAAGACGCTCACAATCCGAGCGCAATTCCTGGTTGTACGTTCTGGCGCTAACTGTCGTCATTTGAGAATAGCACAGACCGACCATTTTTGATGACACGGATTCCCAGTATACATGGAAAATAATATGTAAGCTGTAATATATTCGTTTAATTCAGTTCAACGAATACAATCAGTGATCTTCTACGAGACCGACATAAACACGATATTGCAGTGTAGGTCTTCACGATTTCGAGTAGCCAGCGTCAGTATACGTTCAGTTTATATAACTATGGTTATCTATAATAAAAATCCGAGTAGGCTATTACAGATGAACAATTGAACATGGATCTGATCATACAATTTCTAATAATTTACAATTCCAGTAGGGTTACCATACGTCCTCTTTCAAGAGGATTTGTCCTCTTTTTTGACTTTTTTGAAAGTGTCCTCAGAGGACACCCAAATATCCTCTTTTTTGAGAATGTTGGTTAAATATAGGGCAAAATTCGACTGAGATACATCAAATCCGCACTGAACTAACGCTCCGGCGGCTATTTCTGGAGCTAGACCGCAAAGTTGACCTATTTTAATAGTCAACCACCTGATGAAGTGAAAGAAAAACTGGTATTTTTCGGGATTTGAGCGACAACCTTTTCTTGTTAGTCAACCGACGAGGTGGGAAAAATTTACCATTTTTCAGGATTTTCCAAGACTTAAAATTTTGAAAGTGTCCTCTTTTCAGATTTCCAAAATATTGTAACTCAAATTCCAGTCATCAACGGATATGGACATGATACCAAGTAAATACTGGATTCTGATCCCAAAGCACCGAACAGTCGAATATTATATTCACTTCGTCGTTTCTTGTCCAGTCCAGTGCTAATTCTCAAGTGTATTCCGCCATCTGCATTGCATCATTAACATGTTGAAATCGATGGTAACGTTCGATTTCAACCCTCACAAAGCGTTGCTGAATAGGACCATCACTTTTCTGATTGCAAAACACCAAGTCAAAAAAAGTTGCCTCATCTGGATTCCTTATCTTGCACCACTTTGACCGTATGCACTGTAAACCAAAATCGATAACTAAATAACGACAGAAACAGTCCCCAAGTGCACAAGAATCAAGCACAGTTCAGTGGTTTTTCTCTCATGTTTTATTACACTGGGCAAAATCAGGAAGCAACACTCCAGGAAAATAACTACTTTTATGGCCGAGTACGATCTGTTCCAAGCAATCATCGTCTAACAAAATACACTTCCAATAATATCGATTACATCCGTAATATCATCCAAAATCCCAACACCTGGTTATCCAGATAGTATTTACAACAAATGCCACGCACACAGAAACACACTCCTTTACAATAACCGCTCCCAACAAGCATAATCGGTAGAACACAGGGCAGTCGAAAGCTAGGCAGACATATCGCGCGGGGCAGTCGCCCGCCCAGCCGGGGCAAGACAAAATCAATCCGCAACCAGAGCAATAAACAGGCGAGGAAAAACGTTTTTACTATTTTTTCGTCAAGGAAGAGAAACAAACGTAATTAAAAAGGTAAAGACCAATTTTCTCCATCATACACTTTTTCCGCGAAAATTAATATTTCTCTTTCAACCCCAAAGGCTAAGAGTGAAATGAAAAACAAAACGTAGTTGTCCGCCGCAAGGCCTCGCCGATGATGAAGGCAACTCTCGTACAGAACTCACGACACGTAATTGACACTAAATATAACCCATGCCGACTCCGTAAAAGGCTCTCTCGGGAAGGATGCCAACGACATTATCAACACCGACCACCACCAGAATCAATTACAAAGTAGATTGATGCAAAGAGAGAGCAAAAAAGTAAAATTAAATGTTCGAATCACGACGCAGCCGGCTAACAATAACGACGGGGCAAAAACTATTGACCGGCTTCTACCTTAACAGCAGGGGTTCTTGACCCAGCGTTCGCGGACTAGTTTCAATCGGGTCAACCAAAGGACAATGTTCAAACTACAACTGCAAAACTACATTGTCCTTGGTGATACAAACACCAATAGACCCCTTTTAGACATCAGTTCCTGAATTTTGCGGTTAGGGTTCCACGCAACCACTCGGCATTCAAGAGTCCGCGCTAAGACAAAAAGGTTAAGAACCCCTGCTTTGCAGCAATTGCGATCGAAAAAATATTGTTCAAGGCACCTCAGACTCGCGCCAACAAACTAAACTCATCGATAAATTTCTAAATGAAATTTCAACACATACACGAGAGAGCGTGCTACGGTTACCGTAACATCGCAACATCCGCAAAACAAACCCAGGGGGTTTCTACTCGCACAAATGGCGGTATTCCACGGCAACATCAGCACCGAAAGGAGATAAAGGATAATGAAACATTAAATACTTGCAATTAAAACGAGTTATTCCCGCAAATCACGACTTCCCGAACGGGCCCGCGTCCCCGCAAGCAAAGGAAAAGAAAAACCCGGGTTCACCCCGTCACGAAAACACGCAGCTGGTCCAGAGACTTTTGTCCGCGACACGCTTAAAATTCGGTCGATAACGGCAGGTTCAAATCGTCATTTCATTGTTTCGTCGCGAACGAATTGTGAGGCGCCGACGGTCGTTGACGCGCGACGACGTCATGTCTTGCTCGCGGCGGCCCTGGCCGAAACGGATTTCGCAGCAGCGCCCGACACAGTGGTATCATCGCCAGATTCTTTGGACTCGGATGGCTTCGACTTGGAACAGCCGACAGGAGGCTGGAAGGAAGTGTCGAGGTCAGATCAGAAAGAGCCCACGTTCCGACATGATTTTCGAAACAACTTGATATTTAAAGTATATACCGGCACCTTCAGATTTTAGATCTTTCTAATATTTTGTTTGAATTTTATGAAGTGCATACCTTCACATCTTTACACTGTTTCATTGTTCAATTGGCCACATGGGAATCGTACAATACAGTATTCTGTCAGACGTGATCTGTCCAAGCGCAGTGTTTTACACAGGGCTGCGAAGTCGGACTCGGTGGAGTCAGTGTCTCAAGATTTTTTAGCTCTCTCGGAGTCGTTGTCGTGGAAAAAATACTGACTGGAGTTTGTGAAAATGACCCCGACTCCAACTTCTTAATTATGAAAACAATCGCTTTCAAAGGTATTTTTAGATTACTAG
The DNA here is from genome assembly GCA_000444245.1 of Botryllus schlosseri. NCBI lineage: Eukaryota > Metazoa > Chordata > Ascidiacea > Stolidobranchia > Styelidae > Botryllus > Botryllus schlosseri. Next base: position 8,175 of record ATSW01002415.1, on the reverse strand, counting down.
ATGAAGAAAATCACAATATGCATCTTAGCGATGCAATCACAAAATTGATGCAATTTTTGGAATTATACTGTGATACTGTGACAGAGTGAATACATCGTCTGGTTTTGTGAAATTGATGTAAATATAACCAAATGCCGCTTGGGTCGAACAAATGATTAAGAAAGACTGCAAGTTCAAGTCCATGAATACTGACTAAGTGCATGTAGACTAGACATATGCTATGCGACTACTTCCTAATGTTTTTTAAGTAGTGAGATTTTGTGTGCCTGTAATCAGTAGTGTGTAATTAGTACAGTGTGTAAATTAGTAAGTTACATCTCTGTATTAGTTGCAGACTTATACACAAGAGCCTTACTTCAATTGTTTTATCTACATTTTAATTCTACAGGATTGGATCTATGTCATGTTTAAATGATTCATACATATTGGGGTATTAGAGAGTCCATGTTATAAAAACTTGTACAATGTAAAAAGGTAGGATATTTACAAATGCATTGTTCCATGTTAATGCATAGTGAACAATTCCAGCTGTGCCACAATGAAATAATTTGGGCATGCCATCGTTAATCATATGGTTGCATATGTTTAATGGTTATATGACAGTCATTTAACCGTCACTGTGGCATATAATTTTCGAAGTAAATCGGTAATACTGTTGGAGTCGGAGTTCTCTTAAAAAAATAGTCAGAGTCGGTAAGATGAAAATATCGGTGTTAAAATTTGCCGAGTCCACAGCCCTGGTACAGAACATCGTTTATGCAGCATATACCTTCGGATATTGTAGATATTTCTGTTATCATGTTCAAACTTTAAATTAAACAACATCCTTCTCTATCAAAAACGGTGATATCGACACAGTACAGCACACCGGTACCGCAATCACAGGAACTCACCAGGACGCGGAAATCCTCCAACCGCTTATATTTCTCGAGCCACTTCATCAATTGCTGATCCACGTCCTGTTTCGGGTGGCCAGAATACTTGAGATAAGCCCAGAACTTTTCGAGGCCGTAGAGTTGTGCTGCGCGCGAAAGGAGACCGAGTTAAGAGACACGGTAACGCGGAACTCTCAAACGCTTACAATTCTCGTAATCTTGTATCGTGCATGTCTGAAAGTCCTTGAACAGATCTGGGCGGTAGCGTTTCTCGAGACCGTAGCTGTAGAATCGGAACAGGCACTCCAGACCATATCTGAAGCAAGACCAATCTCGAATTTATGAGAGCACTTGTACACTAGGGCTGTTCAAAAATAACCTTTTTTCCTGAATCTTGCGGGTTACTTGATTAAATCATTAGGTTGCCTTAAAAAATGACGCACACCAAATTTGAATTCATTCCAACCAATATACGCGGATTTCGTAGAGTTTGAAAATTTTGAATTTGCCTAAAAATGCAAAAAAAAATTTTTTCCAATTTTCCTTCCAACCTTATGAAATTGTTGCACTGTCTTCAAAAACGATGTAAAACAAATTTGACTCAATTCCAAGCTGCAGAAGCCGAGTTATTCAAGTTTTTTGATGATAATTCTGGGATGATCCACCAATCAAGGATAATCTCAGAATTATCAAAGAAAAACTGAAATAACTCCCCTTCTACGGCTTCGAATTGAGTCAAATTTGTTTTGCATCGTTTTTGAAGACAGCGTAACAATTTCATGGGGTTGGCAGAAAAATTTGAAAAAAATTTTTTTTTGCATTTTTAGGCAAATTCAAAATTTTCAAACTCTACGAAATCCGCGAATATTGGTTGGATTGAATTGAAATTTGGTGTGCGTCATTTTTTAAGGCAACCTAACGATTTAATCAAGTAACCCGCAAGATTCAGGAAAAAAGGTTATTTTTGAACAGCCCTATTGTACACGTATAATCTATATCAGGGGTCACCAACACGCGGCCGATGGTCTTTCACCAAGTAACGTATCTCACTAGCCCCAATATCGATTCCTCAGTCACTGAAAAGTGTTTCCAGGTATCGTGCACAGCTCAGAGTTCAAAATAAAACGAAATTGATGAACATGATTTTCTGTTGCAGTTGGCTAGATTCCAACCGGTAGAAGCGAGATTCTTGCAGTAGAAAGTTTTGAATTTATCATCAAAAGATCAAAAATAAAATTTCAGAATTTTTTTGTTAACCCCATAAAATTGTTAGGCTGTCAGTGGAGACGGACCACACCAAATTTGGCTCAATTCCAACCACTAGAAGCAAAGGTTATTGCAGTTGAAAAATTTGGATTTGAATAAAATAGTATTTACGGTGACTAACTCTCTAATTATTTGTTATAAAATCATAGAATTAGAAATTTTATTACTGCAATAACTTCTAATAGTGGTTGGAATTGAGCCAAATTTAGTGCGCAGCGTTGTTTTAACCAACCTCACAATTTTTTCACATAGCCCGTGAAATCTGAAGAAAAAATTTCTTTTCGAACACCCCTACTGCTCAGTCACCTGTATCCAGACTCGCCGTCTTCCAGCGCCAGCCTCTTGAACTCCTCGTACATCTTCCTGTTGAAGTTGTCGCGAAGGAAAAACGACCAGAACCGAAACAGTGTGTTCATCTCCTGCGACTGCCCCACGCCGAGCCTGCTACGCTCTGCGCGACGACAAAGTCACGACGTTTCAATAACGCGACGCACGGTCACGACTCGCCGACTCACCTTTGAGACACTTTGACCGGTACCGCCCGTACACCTGCTGCGTGAAGCCCTTCTCTTTCAGCATGGAGTGGGACGGATGCTCGAATTTCGGGAGGGACTTTGGCGTGCCGGCCGGGAGTGTCGAACTGGAGCTGGCGGCGTCGATGTGAAGACGGCTGTAATGTGCGAGGGGGTTATAGGGTAGTTCAAAAATATCCTTTTTTTCCAGATCCCGGGGGATTCACTGATCAAATAGCTTGGCTACCTAAAAATACGCTGAACAATGAACATGCACAACAAATTTGATTTGATTCCAATCAGTTGATGCGGCCGCAGATCGAATTGAAATTTTTTTCTTCAAATTTTACACTTAACCCTATGAAATTGTTGAGTTATCTACAAAAACGATGCAAAACAAATTTGAACGTAATTCCGACCCGTAGAAGCAAAGTTATTCGAGTTTTTCATCAATTATTCTGGGATTACCCACCGTCCAGGTTAATTTTGCGTATCCGCAAGTTTCAACTGCAACAAGTTCGCTTCTACTTATTGAAATTGGGCAGAAATTGTTATGTGTCTCTCTTTTACGCAACTCAACACTTTTGTGCTGTCGACAGTAAAACTTGAAACAAATTTTTTCATTTTTGTGATAAATTCAAAAATTCAATTGGCTCTACGGCTGCTTCTACTGGTCGGAATTGAGTCAAATTTGTTGCGTAGTGTTTTTTTTTAGGCAACCTAACAATTTAATTAGTGAATTCCCGGAATCCAGTATATATATACAGTGAAATCTACTTTCACACTTTCCAGACCTTCCTTTCTACTTCCACACGCAGCAGTTTTGACAGTCTTGGATGTCGCTATTCCTACTTGCTACTCCACCCAGTCCTTTGCGGCAGATTTACAAGCCGGCCACAGCAAACTCACCTTGTCGAAGGCGTCCGCGACCGGACTTGATGCTCCCTGCTGTCCATGACCCAACCGACGTGCGATTCTTGCGGCGGGTTGTTGCTGTGGCGAGTCTTGCGTTTTCGGGGAGTCTGAAAATGAGCACGGCACCGCGTCAGTGTACTGCAAACCAGGCATGTGAAGTAGGAGGAACACATACTGGCTCGAGTCAGATATCTGTTGAAACGCTCCGACTTCGACTACTTTAAAATTAAACCTAATGCTCTCAAATGTTACAAGAGAGTGCTGTTGCCATTACGGACCTCCACAATTTTAATTTCATTCTCTGAGTACAATATATTTCAAATTAAAAAGGTAGGTTGATACACTTGGTAACATAGGCGCTGAACTCAGGTATGCTAGGTATGCCGCGCATACCTAGGAATTTTTTTGGGTATGCGGCATACCCAGAATTCGGTTTTGTCTGTTACTGACTGGCTGGTGAATTGATCGATTTAGAAATAAGCGTTTCGTTGTGCTGCTGAACGCGTAAGTAAACCGGCAGCAATACGTTCAGGCGCTTAACAAAACTCCGTCCTTCAGTTACAATTCAGTTGTCCGTATTTTATCACTGTTGCGCGCGGCCACGGCCAATTAGCCGGAAGCGCGTTTCCAATTTTCGAGAATCGTTTGTGCACAATGTAATGCAACGCGATCTCGACGCCGAGATGATTGCGAAATTAGGTCATTGATTACCGCGCGCAATCGTCGCAGGCTTGATTTATCGCGTCTCCGTCAGGTCTAGTTCCGCTAGATTGATGAATCGCATCTGCAATAGGCCCGGTGCGCACTATACCATCACTAGCCTGCGCACGATAACATCGTTGGCCTACACAATTGCGTCTGCGTGGTTCGAAGTATATCATTGCCGGCCTAACTATCGCGTCTCCGGCCTAGCATGCTTTGGCTCCTATCTATCGGTTGTGATTGAAGATTGATATCACGAAACTTACTGACATCGAATTTCCGCAAAAATGTGTGACTTGTGCGTACATGCGTACTTGATTTGCGCTAATACTTAAACATAACCAATAACCATCAGAAGATGCGAGTCAAGGCTTGAGTTTTGGCAAAGGTTTGAACCACCTGAAATCGATGCGGATTCCATTATAGAACACCCTCCATAACAACTCGGCTATGCGCCTGAATATTTGATCAAACGCGAGTGGTCAGAAGACGCAACGCGAGGCAACAAGACCGAGAACTCGATACTAAAGATGTCAATTTTTATATGCGCGAAATGTTGCGATTGTCATCTCCTGCTGTGAAGGAACATGATATCTTATGCGCCGGCCGGAACTATCGCTTCTTCTGTGATTGTGATGTCAGACTGGCTCAGACATTGAACAATGAACATGGACGGAATTGATTGAAATACATACTGATCGTGAATAGACAGCGGCGTAATTGATTTTGACTAACGCTAATACTAAAACAGAACGATCAGAAAATGTCTTGCAGGCTCTTGATATTGAAACTTCTAACTCCTATGAAATCAAAGTCACTGATGAATAGAGTCCAGAACAGACTTTCTATTTGGGAAAATAATTCCTGCAACCTTATTAGCCGTCGCCGAAGATGCGTATTCGTTTGTTCTCGAGGCGGAGTGATTGAAATCTCCCGATTGTCGGCGCGTGTGTTGGCGAATATGTTGCGGAGATTGCGAGCTCGCTAATTGACTACACAGTTGCACGCGTTGGTAATCTTATGGTAGCGTGATGTGTCGAGTATATTACACAAGGATGCCGATCCGATCGGCATTGGTGCATGTTCTTAACCATAATAAACTGATGCTACCTTGGTAAATTTGAAATGGATTCAATCAATTCAGCAAGCGGCCGGCTGGCTACGCGGCCTGCTTAATCATATCGTAATTTTGTCACCATATACAAGTGCCAGGTGATATTGAACGCTTGCGAGTCGGCTAATTTGCCAATTCTGGCGCACTATGACGTCATCCCTTTGTGACGTCATCGATCTCGCATACCTAGAGAAAATTAGAGTTCAGCGCCTATGCTTGGTAATAACAATAACTAAAAATGTACCAAACGTATGATGCTCGGAGTAGATTGACAGGAATGTTGGAGTTGATGCTACAGTGACGAATCCGCTCACCTGCGGGTCGGGCACTGCCGGGTCCTTGACGACGGGGTAAAATCTCGGTGCTGTCTGCGCGTCTTTCAAGTGCGGCGTGCGGGGATGTAACTGCCGCACCCTCGGACTGCTCTGTACGATGTCGGTCGGTTTCGAGCGATTCGCTGAAAACGAGAAACGGTCAGGGCGCGCTAAACGAGTCAAGGAGATTGTGAAGGGTTCCGGCGATTCAAGTGTGGTCCGCGGATACGGGCATGCGACACTTGTTGGTTGGAGTTGGGCGTGCCAAACTGTCTCTTCATATTTCGGATTTCGGCGATTTTAGAGCGGTCCATTGACATACGACATTTGTGGGTTAAAGTTGAAGGATTTGTGGGTTAAAGTTAAAGGTTATAAAGTCCCATTCTTAACTGTTGCTTTTCATTCTGTAACATGCTCAAATATCAGTCACTAAAGCGATCGACGTATAGCACCGAATTACTAGAAATCATGTTAAAGTACAAATCCTAATGGCGGTCCGTATCAAAACATAAGACATCCACGCCCCAGTCAGTACGTAAGCCTGCAAATGACATACAGAAGTGCGAGCAAACCTGTGGCGTCATCGGCGACGTGGGTATACGAAGGCGCCGGCGGAGTCGTCTGGCTCAGCTCGGAATCAGTGCGTTCCTCCGACATCAAATCGTTAAATTGTTCCCGGGTGATCACGTTGACACGAGTGTACGAGGGTTTCTTGTCCTTAGCAGAAGCAACAAAAAATGTTACGTGGCTGCATATTAATTTGACTGACTCCTCACAAGTCGGACTGGCAAGATCGAGTTAATAGGCCAGCCAACACCTAGCTAGCACATTTAAGATATGTTGTTATTTTTCCGGCCATGCCTATCTCATTGGACCTGCGACAATGCGGCTTAGCGTCACCAATGTTGGACAACTGAACTTGCGTAGCACCAATGTCCCAACTCTACCACAAAACATTTTATTATTCTTTCGAATAGACCGATGCCGGAGGCTATCTCGACCCCTCCCGGAACTATTTCATTCTTTCGCTCGAGTACCATATCAATGTCGGTAACTTGACTACCAGGAAACATTCCATTATTCTGCCTTATTTCTATACAGCATGAAACTGCCCCACCATCTGAATTGTATGCAATTCAACATAATGAACACACGCAAATGACAATTAGCGTTGTATCTTTTGCGTCGAGGCAGTTGCAGACATTGACGCTACCGAAGTCTAGAATAGTGAAAGGAGGGCCTAGATAGCGGCCAACATTGATGCTGCTCAAGTTAAACAAAGAAATCTATTCTAGTCAGTTGAGACAGTTTCTGAAATTGATGCTAATCAAGTAGAATAGTTGGTGTCGTTGATGATATTGTCGATTTGCCACATAACGACATTGCCGAAAAAATAGATACACCCGCTTTGCACCACATGTTTTGACTGTTGTGATACGGCCGACTATAATTTTGAGGCTTTCACAATCGTAAGAGGGGGTAGAAACTATAATTCGCGTAGATACTATACTCTAGGTGGGAGGAGACGCATAATTTCATTACTTAAAATGTTAATTTCTAACCACCAGACTCGAGTCATTTAGAAGTAATACTCCCGACACTCACGATATCGATATCAATATCGTCCTCCCATTCCCAGAGTCCTTGTTCGTAATAATAGAGACCGTCGTTGATGACCGAGGCCAGGTCCTGCGTCATCTTTGTCCTGGACACGAAATTGCCCGTTCGGTCGCCGCCGGGATGCTTTCTGAGCGCTGGCGGCGTCTGCGAAAGCAAATCGGCAAATGCTACACTGCTGTTGAATATCGAGCTGTTAATATACTATTACAATACACTAAAATTTGATACTTCAAGATTCGTCGAATCAACCCGGGCCGTAACCAAAGTATTTCCATAGATCGACACAGGCCCAAAGGTCATCATGATTCCCGGCACTTATGAATTGACTCAAGAAAACCAAGTAACAAAGTTAAAAATTATACTTTTGAGAGCGGTTTGATCCCAAACCGGGCAAATGATATCAACACGATACGATATAGGTTTACACGATTTTCAGACTCCTTCAAATGAGGGAAACCTGATATATAATAACTATTCTATAATCCAAATAATAAAGCGATTTTACCATATTTCAATCTTATACGGTTCTTTTTCAAGCAATTTTCAGACACTTTTAAATACAGAACCCTGAATTACTTTAGTATCGGCACTAGGCTTCCACAGTGCCGCCGAATATCACATTTCTATCATATCAAGAGCAAAAACAGTACAACAAACCCAGCATTACCATGACATTGACACAATAACGATGTAGGACAATTGCAAGCGAATCCAACTACGTTTTCTAGCCATGCAACAGTAAAGGGGTTGTTCCAGGACAGTTGACAGCACAGAGCGGACATAGACCATCTTCATTAGATCCTCATACCAAATCACCAGGGACAAAAGGGTCCATGCTAACTGAGACTGCCAAGGCA